>JAJOOS010001000.1:0-84741 GCA_029582725.1 Solanum chiquidenum | reverse complement strand
AAGAGCATCCACCATCACATTTGCCCTAACGACATGATAGAGAACACTCATGTCGTAATCTTTTAGTAACACAAGCCACCTCTTTTGGCAAAAAATTAGATCCTTTTTCTTAAACACATATTACAAACTGTTGTGGTCGGTAAGATATCAACATGGACGCCATAAAAGTACTACCTCTGTATTTTTAACGAAAACACAACTGCCACTAGTTCTAAATCATGTGTAGGATAGTTCTTTTCATGAATTTTGAGTTGACATGAAGAATATGAATAACTTTCCCTTTTTTTATAAGACCACACCCTAATCCAACCCTTGAAGAAACACAATAAACAACAAATCCACGAACCCTTCAGGTAGAGTCAACACCGGAGCGGAGGTGATTCTATCTTTCAATTCTTAGAAGCTATTCTCATATGCTTCTTACTGCTAACGCTCAACTACACTTCATCCAGCTCTAAGTGTAGGCGGTTGCTAACAAGTATAAAATAAACTAAGAGTTGGGGTCGATCCCACACAGAATGATAAAGTAAATAATTCGATCAAGAAGTAAAATCATGTCATAATCATTTGTAGAAGTAGGAGCTTCGTAACACAAAAGTAAATCACAAAGTTCGAATGATTAATATCAAATGGGGGATTTTAGTAACCAATTTACGACTATTAAAGATGGAAGTATGCAAGTAGAGAAGGTTTCTTGGGAGTGTGGTAACTTTAATGCTAATTTCGCGTAATGGGTGATTACGAGTTAGTCAAACTTGTTGAATATCAGTCGTTAGGTTGGGTTTCAAGTGCAATAGCCATTTGTCAATCAACTATTACCATTCAAGTGAGTTCTTTCGAACCTCACAAGCGAAACACAGTCAAACAACCCATTACCTTAATCAATCAACTTTTTCAAGATAGACTTGCAAGATTGCATTTCAACCCACTTTCTCAAGCTAGATTCATAAAAATGCAATCAAAACAGTTATCAACTAATAGTTTGACTCAAAAACTTCTTTCTCAAGAAAGTATCGAGTTCGAAGTTAGAATTGCATTTGCCACTACAATTCCTCAATTAAAACATGAACAATTAATTGAACTCGCTTCAACTCGACAGTAAATCAGTGACTAACAACACCCATTAGCTAATTAATGCATTCAACTACATAATCACACCCCCAAGAATAGGGTGTTTAGCCGAACATAGTAAAAAACAAGAAATCATTACCAACAAAGTGTTCCATCAGTTTGGCAACAATCCACAAGTTCCCAAATGCTCCAATTAGAGCTAATAATCTCAAAATAACTAAATCCTTGTTCAAAAATTTCAAAATAATGTTCTAGAATGTAAATTATCAAAACTAGAAGTTCAGTAATTTGTGTAAAATTCCAGAACTGCTTAGAAGTCCTTCTCTTCTTTTGAAAAATAACATTTACAGTTTTCCAGAATTTCAATATCGGAGTCACTCAGTGAAGTAAGTCGGGTTTCACCGACCCGATCGGCGATGCACCGAGTGCTCCTCCTCTCGCTTTTTGGCGTGGATTTTTCTGTAACTTTTGGCAATTGAGATCGACATCGCCGATCTCTTTGGTGCGTCACCAAACTGTTAATCTACTCGCCAAGTTGGATTTGTCCATGGGCTGGCCTGCTGGAACTTTAGGTGAGCTGAAGGTCCACTCGGCGACTCGCCGAGTGTCTTTGGCGAGTACCAGATTTGCTTTCCTTCAACTTTTTCAACATTTTCAGTTCTATTTTCCTCGTAGTTTCCTTGCCATTCTCTTTTTCCTTTATTGTTGCATATTAAAATTTAACATCTATTATGAGTATAAATTAGGCATTGAGGAAAATAATTTCCTGAGTATTAAACCGTAAATGAGTCAAAATCCTGATAACTCTCAATTACACTTCATCCAATTCTAAGTGTAGGTAGTCCCAATCAAGTATAAACCCAATGAAGAGTTGGGGTCGATCCCACAGGGAGTGATATTGAATGGAATTCAATTACGAAGTAAAAGGCGTGCTCTCGTTGTTCATAGAAGTAAACATTATTGAAACAAAGTTAAAATAAATTTCAGGGGTTGACAACTAGTGTCAAATTGGGGGATTAGAGTGACAATTAACAACTACGAAAACATGGGAGTATCAAGTAGAAAAGGATTTTGGGGATGTGATCGATCAAATGCGAATTTCTCCATATGGGTGATTATAATTTACTAGAACACGTTGAATATTTATGGCTAGGCTTTAGATGTAATAGCCATCTCTCAATCAATTACCGTGATTCCGGAGAGGTCTCTCAAACCTCACCAAGCATAACATTATGAACAGCGGAAAACGTCAATTAATATACTCTCTTGAGCAAGATTGGTCGGATCAAATTCATATTCACTTTCTCAAGCTAAATCAACAATAACTCAATCACTACAATCATCAATTGATAGTCTTAATTCTAAAACATCTTTCTCAAACAAACCTAGAATACAAAGTTAGAACTGCATTTGTCACTACAATTCATGAATTAAAACACAACTATCAATCAAATTCACTTCAAATCAATAATTAAATCAATTAATACTAACACCCATAAGCTAATTAGACTATTTAATCACATGATCACAACCCTAAGGATGGGAGTTTTAGCCACACATCATATAAAGAAAGAAATTATTACCCACTATATTCTCCATCAACTGGGTAACACAATTCGAGTTTCCAGAATGCTTGAAATCAACTTCAAATCAAAACCCTATTCAAAATTCTACTCAAAAACTACTAAAATTAGTGTTTGGATAAAAAAAAAACCGAGTTAGATTGTGTAGGAACTTTTGGAATTGGAAGCTCAGTTTTTCGTCTTTTCAAAATCGCATTTATACTATGAAAAATTTGTCAGCTTCAAGACAGATCCGTGGAGTAAATCGTATTTCGCCGACGAGGTCGGCGACGCGTCAAATGTGCCTTCCATCACCTTCTTGGCAAGGCTTTTGAGAACTTCCTTGATGTAACTTTAGGCGATCCAGGTCGGGCTAGCTAACTTGTTCGGCGATGCGCCAAATATTCCTTCACCTCGCCTTTTTTATTTGGATTATTACAACTCATTTTGTAATTTTGGGTGAGAAAAGTCTCAATCGCAGATCCAGTCAGGAAAATGCTAATTTGTCCTTCCCATCGCCGAGTTGGCTTTTCCCTAGGCTGACATTCTGGAACTATCGGCGAGCTGAAGAGCCACTCGGCGGTTCGTGGATTGATCTGGACGATCATCAGTCTAGCGTTTCTTTAACTTTTTCAGCTTTTCTGCTCCCTTTTTCTTGGTAATGTCCTTGTCTTGCTCTTTTGCCTTCATTTCTGCAAATCATTATTTTAACATATGCTTAGTGCATAAAGTAGGCATTGAGGATACTAAAACTATGAATATTAAGCCCTAAATGAGTAAAAATCCCTGACTCGTCAACACCTCCAACTTAAACTTTTACTTATCCTCAAGTAAAACACAAGATCAATCAGTTAAACCAAAATGTCTACAAATAGAGCTACTCAAGACTAAACATTAACGCACATGAGGTTCAATCTATCCATGCAATGTTCAATTGTGCACTACAAGTTTCAAACTGTGACTAGCCATGATCAAATAGAGTTCAAGTTCACAATCCTATCTTCAAATGGAAATTCAAGGTCAACAAGAGTATTTGAATGCACTCACATAAAAAATGATTCAATGCTCACTCAAAGCTCATCAAAATTTCAGAATTTCAAAATCAAAAGAAACTCTCAGTCTCGCAAAGATAAGCACATGCATGATTTTTTTCCATAGGCTTGCCCGTATTTTCTAATGAACATGATCATAAGCTCAATCAAGATCACAAAGGACTTTCAAGGCTTGTAACAAGGCTGAGGGTAAAGGTAAATCATTTAGTCTTCGTGACTTCTACCTTCATGAAGCATGACCTACATTTCACTTTTTCGCCTTCTCTTTCACTCTTTTTTATTTTCACAATCCACCATATGTTCTTTTAAGCATGACTCATTGGATACCCCATTTTTTTGTCCATTGTACAAACTTTATTTCAATAATTCTTTTCTTTTTCGATCTTTTTGTTCTTTCATATTCCTGTTTTTTTTTTAACATGGATGGGTTCCATGTTTTTCAACATGATCCTTCAAGGGAAAACATCTCAAAATTCTTGACTCTACTCCTTTTTCCCCACATCCCCAACTTTGGCCTAAATTGGCTATTCAAAAATAACCAATGCTCCATGAAGATTTTAGGTGGGAAAGAAAGAGGTCAAATGTGTTAAAGTTTCATCCAAAGAAAAGGATAGGCTCAAACGGTGCCAAGCAAGGTTCACACTCTCACAAGGTGCTAACAAAGAGGTATAATGTCAATTTCGGTTCACTATCCACAAATTGTGCCTAGATCATCTCTATCATTCGCCTAAATTGGTTGATTGGACAAACGAGGCAAGTTCTAGGTATTATCAAGCACATATTTCAAGGTAACCTCACAACACATGACATTCAACACAATCATCAAACAAGACTCTACAATTTTAGTTAGCCTGCAACAATCATCACAAGATTCATTTCAATAACCGGCTAGTCACAATGAGATGCTAAGACTTCAGATATGACTTATGCAACTCAAATTTGCCTCATTGGAATCGCACACACATATCATTCAATGAACAACACTACTCAAGTCATCAATATTAATCGCAACAGACACACAAATTTGCAAGAGAACATCCACATTTACAAATATCAAGAGGTAAATTATTTTTTAATTTGGGTCAACACCATCAAATTCACATTAAAACAATGGATCAAACCCAATAGTCACCAACAAAATCAAACATTATCCATAAAAATAGCCCAAAAGAGGTAGGTATGCATATACCTCACCCCTCCAAACTAAACTAGCAATTGTCTTCAAATGCACAATATAACAATACGATGGAAATAGTATGGCAAGAGAAACTCTTCACTGCATGTCTCATCGATTGAGAACTGCGTGAGGCTGTCGAACTACCGAACAGTTTGGTGATCCGCCAATAGGAAGCTAACTCGCCGAAATATCCTGAATGAAGGCCCTCTAGTCTGGATAAAAGGGAGGACCAAAATTCGCCAAATCATTCGACGAACCGCCAAACAGTCTGTTAGCATTGGCTTCTTCAGCTGGACCAAAATGGCAGACTAAAATGGGTTTGTCAAACTAGTCTGTGGACCGCCGAAAGAGTTTCATTCATTGCCCACTCACTAATTCATGCACATTCATGAAATGTTATTATAAAAGAGTAAAAATTGGGTTGCCTCCCAAGAAGCACCTTATTTAACATCGTGGCACGACGTGGAAATGCTCTCACACACCTTCCAAAAACACCACTTCAATCACTGATATTTCCTGACACTCTCCAAAATAGTATTTCAGACGATGTTCAATTACTTTAAATGCTGGAACTTCTTTACCCTCAATTTCAATCGCCCAATTTCTGAACGCCCGAGTTACTTTGAATAGGACATACCACTTCAATTTGAGTTAAACTCAAGAAAAGTCTTAAACGAGAATTATAGAGCAAAACATAATAACCTACTCGAAACTCTCGTTGAAGGATTTTAGTGTCATGCCACTTCCTCATTTTTTTCTTATAAAGGGCTGAACTTTCATATGCCATTAACCGAAACTCCTCCCATACATAGAGTTGACTAACTCTCCCTTTTGAAGCATCCTCCCAATTCAGATATAATGCCTTCAATGCTCATAGTTCTTTGTGCTCAAGCTCCATTGGTAGGTGACACGACTTTCCAAATACAAGTTGGTATAGAGACATTCTGATTGGCGTCTTAAAAGCAGTGCGGTACGCAAAACAAGCATCATCCAACTTCCAAGACTAGTTGGTCCCATTTCATTAACTGGTTTTTTCATGATACCTTTTATTTCTCAATTTGACACTTCAACTTGACCACTTGTCTACGGATGATAGGGCGTTCCAACGTTATGCTTGACTCTGTATTTTCCCAATAGTGCAGTAAATAACCGGCTGCAAAAATGAGACCCTTCATCACTGATAATAGCATGTGGGGTCTTGAACTTTGTGATGATGTATCGCTTCAAGAACTACACCACAGTCCTTCTTTCATTTTTAGGGAAAGCTACAACATCTACCCACTTGGAGATGTAATCGACCACTACCAATATACACCTGTTTCCAAAAGAACTCACAAATGGTCCCCTAAAGTCGATTCCCCACACATCAAATAGTTCAACCTCGAGGATGGGTTAAGAGGAAACTCATGCTTTCTTGATAATTTTCCTTGCTTTTGGCATTGTATGCACTGTTTAATGAAGCCGTGAGCATCTTGGTATAGTGATGGGCAATAGTAGACACTTTGCGACACTTTGGCGGCCGCGCGCACCTCGCTATGATGACCATCCACCAGTGAAGTGTGGAATGCATTGAGAATTACATTGAATTCTTCTTGCGAAACGCATCTTCGAATTATATGATTTGTGCATTATTTAAATAAATATTGTTCGTTCCAGGAGTACCTCTTTACATCAAACAAGAACCTCTTTTGTTGGTAGAAGTTCAGACCCGTTGGTATTATTCCACACACTACATAGTTAGCGAGGTCAGCATACCGAGGTGAGTTTCCTTGGGTCACCCTCATCATTGTTTCATCAGAAAATTCAGCCACAATGTCCCTCTCATTGGAGTCAATAAGGTTGGTTTCTAACCGAGAATAATGATATGCCACTTGGTTCTCACACCCCTTTAGATCCTTTACGTCAAAATCAAATTCTTTGTAACAACAACACCCATCGAATAATTCTTAATTTTACGTGTTTCTTAGCCATCAAATATCTAATGGCGGCGTGATCAATGTGCACCACCACTTTTGTTCCCAACAAATATCCTCTAAATTTTTCTACTGCATACAACAGTGCTAGTATTCCTGGTTCTGTGACCGTTTAATTCTTTTGAGCCACATTCAATGTCTTACTTGCATAATAAACCGGATGGAATAACTTCTCTTTTGTTTGACCAAGAACAACACCCAAAGCAACACCACTACCATCACACATGAGTTCAAATGGGTTACTCCAATTGGGGGGAATAATGATCGCGGTTGATACCATTTTTTTAAGCACAAGAACTCTTTGAGGCAAGCGTCATCAAAATGAAAAGTAGATTCCTTCTCTAGCAATTTACAAAGAGGGTGATCTATTTTGGAAAAATCTTTGATAAATCACCTGTAGAAACCCGCATGGCCTAGAAAGATCAGGACACCTTTTACCAAAATAGGAGGTTAGAGCTTGGCAATGACTTTGAATTTTTCTTGATCCACTTGCATTCCTTCTCCTAAAATTTTATTCCCCAAAACAATTCCCTCCTTGACCATTGAATATAATTTCACCCAATTTAGAACTAAGATGGTTTCCACACACCTTTGTAGTACCTGCTTAAGGTGTTCAAAACATGTTTCAAATGAATAACCAACGACTGCAGAATAGTCCATGAATACCTCCATTGAGTCTTCCACCATATCTGTGAAAATAGAAAGCATACATCGTTCGAATGTTGCCGGAGCATTGCACAACACAAAATGCATCCTATTGAAAGCAAAAGTCCAATAGGGACATGCTAAAGTGGTTTTCTATTGATCTTCCGGTGCAATGGAAATCTAGTTGTATCTGGAATAACCATCCATAAAGAAGTACTATCCACGCCCGCAAGCCTAACAAGCATTTGGTCCTGAAATGGCATTGGAAAATGATCTTTCTTGGTCCATGAATTTAACTTCCGGTAGTCCATGCATACTCTCCAACCAGTGACTAGCCTCGTATGTACGAGTTGCCCTATCTCATTTGGAACAACCGTGATGCCTCCTTTCTTTGGTACACATTGTACGGGTCTTACCCAGTTGCTATCTGCAATAGGGTATACTACGCCTGCATTGAGCCACTTGATGACTTCATTCTTTACCACTTCTTGCATAGGTGGGTTAAGTTTTCTTTGGTGGTCGACACTTGGTTTGCATTCACTATCCAATTGGATTTGATGAGTGCAAATCCCGGGGGGAATACCAACAATATCAGTAATTTTTTATCCTATGGCTTTAATTTATTGCTTTAACACCTCAACAATCAATTTTACATGCCATTAAAGCAAGTCTGCTGCAATGATGACCGGCAAAGTCTTGTTTTCTCCATAAATACATTCCGAAGATTAGATGGAAGCACTTTCAACTCAATTTTTGGAGGTTTTTCTGTGGATGGTTTGGCGGGAAGACTTTCTAGACTTTTCTGATCAATATCTACCTTCAATTGATTTTTAGAACAGGCACCTAATTACACTAGAGTAGCTACAACTTCATCATACCCTTGAATTTCTTCCTCATCATAATTTGAAAGGACAAATGCAAGGGGTTCACCCATACACATCATTTCACTCAGATTACCTATTGTTTCTTCAATCACATCATTTTTTGAGACCACATGAATGTCATTAGGTTGCTTCATCGATTTGCACACATTGAACGTAACCTCCTCATCATTTACCCAAAACATTAACTCACGACTATCAACATCCACAAGAGCTCTTCCCATTGCAAAAAATGGTCTACCTAAAATAATAGGTACTTCGGCATCAATATCATAATCCAAGATAACAAAATTGATTGGAAATATGAACCTATCAACTTTTACCAAAATATCATAAAGTATTCCAACATGATTCTTAATGGATCGATCAACCATGAGGAATCCCATTATTGTAGACTTAGGTACGCCCAATCAATGTTGTTTGTACATTGTGTATGACATCAAGTAAATACTCGCTCCCAAATCAGATAATGCTTTGGCAAATTGGAGAATCCTAATAGTGCATGGAATAGCAAACGCCCCTGAAT
The DNA here is from genome assembly GCA_029582725.1 of Solanum chiquidenum. Lineage (NCBI taxonomy): Eukaryota > Viridiplantae > Streptophyta > Magnoliopsida > Solanales > Solanaceae > Solanum > Solanum chiquidenum. The sequence continues at coordinate 75,854 of JAJOOS010001000.1, read as the reverse complement.
AAGCTTTCTTGATAACCACATTGCTTATCATAATGTCACTACAACTATGAGACACTTCAACAGTTTCAAAATCCATACTCCTCTTCTTTGTGACCAATTCTTTCATGAACTTTCCATATCCGGGTATCTCCAAAAATGCTTCAACTAAGGAAGATTTATTGACAGTGTCATGAACACGAACATAAATTTCTTGAATTTTGCATCTTCATCCTGCTTTTTGAGTCTTTGAGGAAATGGTGCGTTGATTTTGGGCAGCGGTTTTACTGACTTTGAAGAAGAAGCAACCCCTTTCGTTTGGCAGTTACAGTTCCTCGGTGGTGCTTCGCTTTGGAATTTATTCAACCTCTTCGGACAGGTTATTCCCAGGCAGCGGTGCCATTTTTGATAACCCTCAACTATACTCCATCAAATTCTAAGTGTAGGTGGTCGCAATAAACTATAAACCCAACGAAGAGTTGGGGTTGATCCCACTGAGAGTGATACGGAATGGAATTCAATTACAAAGTAAAAGGTGTGTCCTTGTCGTTTTTAGAAGTAAACATTGTCGAAACAAGTTAAAGTGAATTTCAGGGGTTGACAGCTAGTGTCAAATAGGTGTATTAGAGTTACAACTAACAACTACGAAAACCGGGTAGTAATCAAGTAGAGAAGGATTCTCGTGGATGTGATCTATTAAATGCTAATTTCGCCATATGGGTGATTATAATTTACTAAAACACGTTGAATCTTAACGGTTAGGCTAAGCTTAAGAAGTAATAGCTATTTATCGATCAAACACCACAATCATGCGAGTTCTCTTAAATCTCGATAAGCATAACAATATAAACAACCCAAAACCTCAATTAATCTACTCTCTCAAGCTAGATTGGTAGGATTGAATTCAGATTCACTTTCTCAAGCTGAATTAACAATTACTCAATCACTGCAATCATCAATAGATAGTCTTAATTCTAAATATTCTTTCTCAAGAAAGCCTAGAATACGAAGTTAGAATTGCATTTGCCACTATAATTCATGAATTAAAACACAACTATCAATCAAACTCACTTCGAATCAACAATACAATCAGTAAATACTAACACCCATAAGATAATTAGACTATTTAATCACATGATCACACCCCAAGAATGGGGTTTTAGCCACACATCACAAAAAAATAATCATTACCCACTATATTCTCCATCACCTGGGTAACACAATTCGAGTCTTCACAATGCTTGAAATAACCTTCAAATCAAAACTCAATTAAAAATTCTACTTAAAACTACTAAAATAAGTTTTTCGATAAAAAATTCCAGAGATGAACGTGTAGGAACTTTTTGGAATTGGAAGCTCCCGTTTTCATCTTCTAAAAATCGCATTTATGATGTTCCAAATTTTTAGCTTCAGGATAGATCGGCAGAGTAAGTCATTTGTCGTCGACCAGGTCGGCGATGCACCGAATTAGCATTCCATCGCCTACTTGGCTAGGTTTTTCAGTACTTCTTAGCTGTAACTATAGACGATGTAGGTTGGGCTCGGTGACCTATTCGGCGATGCGCCAAATAATCCTTCACCTCGCCTTTTTGGTTTCCATTATTACAACTCATTGTGTAATTTTGGGCGACCTAAGTCTCCATCGCGGATCGAGTTGGAGAAATGTCAATTTGTCCTTCCCATCACCGAGTTGGATTTTCCTGGGCCTACACTCGAGAACCTTCGGTGAGTTGAGTTATCTTAGAGATCATCAAGCCTTCCGTTTTTTCAACTTTTTCTGTTTTTTCCACTACCTCTTTCCTTGTAATGTGCTCTGTTGCCTTCATTGCTGCAAATTAGTATTGTAACATTAGTTTAGAGCATAAAGTAGGCATTGCTGACACTAATACTATGAATATTAAGCGCTAAATGAGTTGAAATCCCAGACTCTTCAAATCCCCGACTCATGAACACCCCCAACTTAAACTTTTGCTTGTCCTCGAGTAAAACACAAGATCAATCAGGTGAATAGGGATGTCTACAAATAGTGCTACTTGAGACTCAACATGAATTCACACGAGGTTCAATCTTGACAAGCAATGTTCAATTGTGCACTAAAAGGTTCAAACGATGACTAGCCATCATCGGAAAGAAGTCAAGCTCAAAATTCTTGCCTCAAATACAAATTCAAGTTCAACAAGAGTATTCAAATGCCCTCACATAAAGAATGATTTTATGCTCCCACAAGTCCATCAAAGATTATATCATAAGGAATCAAAATCAACTCTCACACTCTCAAAGATAAACACATGCATGATTTTACCCATAAACTTGCCCCTATTTTCCTATCAACACGTCATTCGGCTCAATCAAGATCACCAAGGTCTTTCAAGGATTGTAACGCGGCTGAGGGTAAAGGTGTGATCATTTTGTTTTAGTTACTCCTACCTTCATGAAGCATGACTTGCATTTTACTTCTTCTCCTTTTCTTTCACTCTTTTCATTTTCACAATCCACCCTAAGTATTTCCATGCACAAAACTTATTGTTAGAAGCATTGGATACCCCTTTTATTTCCACCAATGCACAAATTGCAAACATCTTTTTTAATATTTTTCTTTTGCTTTTCTATCGTTTCTGTCTCTTTTTTAATATGGAGCGATTCCATCTTTTTGGCACAAATTTTCAAGGGTGAATTTCACAAACTTGTTGATCAATTTCTCTCCTCGTTTTTCACCACACCCCCAAGTTAGGCTTTTGGCCTAAGTTGGCTACTCAAACAGGCCAAGGTTTTATGAAGGTTTTAGGCGCAGAAGAAAGAGGCTAAATGTGTTCATATTTTATCCAAAGAAAAGGTTATGCTCAAATGGTGCCAAGTTAGATTCACACTCTCACAAGGTGGTCAAAAAGAGGTATAGCAGTAATTTAGTTCACTCTCACAAATTTGTGCCTAAGATCATGTCTTTCAGTTACCAATGCTAATCAATTGGATCAATGGGGTAAGTTTTAGGTATCACCAAGCACATGTTTCAAGAAAACCTCACCACACAAGGCATTCAACACAATCATCGATCATGACTATACAAGTTAAGGTTGTGTGCAACGTCATCATAAGACTTATTTCGACAATGGACTATTCACAACAAGATGCTTAGAGTCCACACATCACTTACACAACTCAAATTTTTTTCATTAGACTTGCGCAAACATATAGTTCAATGAAAAGAACTATTCAATTCATCGGTATTGATCGCAACTGATACTCCAATATGCAAGAAAATAGCCTCAACATTCACAAATTCAGAAATCAGGATGTGGATAAAAAACAAACACTCATAATTAACCATAAAAATGGGAAGATTTCGACACCTAAAACAAAAAATCATCCCAAAGCATCCAAAACACAATAGATACAACCCAAGGGGATGTGTATGAAGATACCCACACCCAACCAAAAAATATGAAAGAATGTCCTCAATGTGAAAATAAATAAATGTCTCAAGAATAAAACAAAATAGAGAGTCAACATCCCCATGTCAGGCTAAGCCTGAGGTGAACGTTGTACATCTGAGGATCTCTCATTCTGGGCATCAGTGCCCAGCTCATCTCCACCAGTAGATTGTGCTCCAATGGAACCTATCATCAAGGTGTCCTGAAGTGAAGCCTCCATCATCGTCTACAACATCGCACCCTCCAAATCCTTAAGATAATCCTACACTACAGCCTACCGGGTCCCAAGCTCCTCCTAATCCATCTCAAGAGTGCCCACCTCATCACCATCATCAGCTAAAACATCATCTCCAGTCGCAGTGGCTGGAGAGATCTCAGAACTAGCTAGAACCTCTTAAATAGGACCCTCTAGAACGTCCACAGTACCCCAGAGCATCGAAATGTCAGTGGATTTGAGCTCATCTACATCTCATCTCAACCCACCCATATCAGCCTTCAAAGTTGTCACATCATCAGACTGTTGACCACCCTTCTAACATGACTCAACTCGTATGGTGAGTGCATCCAATGCCACCTGGTGAGATGTAATCATCTCTATCTATTCTCGCAGCTCATCCTAGATAAGGGAAAGGGCAACAATAATGGCCCGCTCAATCATTTTGGGACAACTACCTCAACTCGGGAGGCAAACACATCGGTCGAATAGGCTAGGTGGCCCATTCCATATAGCATGGCCTGTGTCGAAAGAGGTTAGGAGGCAGCAGGTGCAGAAGTAGTATGACCAGATGTAGTAACAGCAGATAAGGTAGGTGTACCTGAAGGCACATTTGCCCGAGTGGATAGAGTATTATCTGCCTCCAACATATCTATATCAACAACCGGGTATGTGTTTTTCGGTGTTGTCCTATTCCACTCAACCTCATCCCTAGTGTACTCTGCCTCGATCATTTGGATCTCAGCAGAGGAAGTAGGCATCACTTCAACATTCATCTTTACCACAAATGGCTCACTAGCTCGCTGTCACAACTCCATGAGCAGTACTGAGAATATAAGTGAGGTTTCATGCTGCTTGGCCCTCATGGCCATCTCCTCCTCAATAATCAGCCCGAAATTCAATCTATCCCAGTCAGTAATAGATCCTAAAAGAATGCCTTTGCATGCCGGACGATGGACTCATTATGTGACGGCATGAGTGTGCTGCTAATGAACCTGAACCAGTACCTCATATCTACATTCTGAACTTTCTTCTCAATCTTAACACCAGACTCAATCCACGGAGGTGTACTGTCAGAAATCAAGGGAGCCAACCATCCCTTAAGGTCGTCGAGGGTTTTTGTCTGAATCCTATCCACCAAGAAATGGATCACATCGATTGTGCACCCCAATACCGCATTTATGTCAGAACTTCTGCACTTAACCTTTTTACCTCGCACCACCACATGATCAATAGGTGCAAACAAACTAACCTTCTTCTTTCCATTCAGGATCAGCTTATGTACTCCTTATAGAAATCCCAGACCCAAGAAGGTATATATGGGTGTCGGGTTTGTGTGAATCACTCAGATGTGTTAAACAAAATTGTGTCTAACACACCTGAATACTTGTATACTACCACATCAATGGAATGCCTCTTTTCTTCAAAAATAGTTCTCAACCCAGCCGTCTTTAACCCATTCATCGAGTGCAGTGCTGGTGCCTGGGTTGGGGGCAGTTGTGGTGCCTGCTCATCTCCCTTTGGTGGAGGTACAGGAGGAGTCGAGAGTACTGGGAGTCTTGCCGGATCATGTAGCACTTTTGAGCACAATTCAGCACGTCTCCGCTGAAGGGTTTGATCATCCTCTGGTTTTGACTCATAAGCTTGAGTTCTAGATCCAAACTCTTCCTCTTTGTCAAACTCCGATGTAGTGAGGTGGGTGTCATAGACACCCATGATGTCTGACCTATAATTACTTGGACTCGGCTTTACATGCATCTTTTCTTTATTTGTCCCTTCCCCCCTTTTGGAAGATGTTTGGGTCGTGTTGATCGTAAAGGAGAAGACTCCTCAGAAATGACTACTCCTCGTGATCTCTTTATAGATGGTTGGTTCCTTCTAGGTAACTTGGCCTAGACATATCTACGAGACAACACAAATTGAACAAAATGCAGTTGCAGTGGATTAGTGAAATACCAAAATAAAAGAATTCTAGGTTACCTCACCGAATGACTCTGCGAGTCGCTGAGCTCATTAAAAAAACCATAGAGGGGTCGCTGAAAGTCACAGAACCAAAGTTCAAACAAGTCACCACAAGTCGGTGGGGTTCAGGGTAAATCGGTGAATAGTCGAACTAGATTGGCGAGCTAAAGGTAACTCATCGAATTTGAAAGAAAGATTTTCAACAAACAGTGCTACAAAAAGGTGTTGACAACGGCATTTGGCAAGTCACCAAGTAAACACGATGAATTCAGGCGTATCATCGAATGTTACAGAATCCATCAGCTAAATTCAGAGCAGAAAGGGCGATGTAAGGGCGGTCAATTGGTGAACCGATGAGTCATTTCGCGAGCTGGACTAAGCTCACCGACTGGTCTCTCGTTCCAGATTTTTACCCTGAGCCCTAATTTTAAATACCCAGCGTATGAGAACCAAATTAAAGCGCTCTTCTATACAATTAACACCTATCGATATCATTACCAACCCCGGGGTACTCAAACTCCCCTAATTTGTCTAAAATCGACCAATGAACGTCTTTTAACCTTAGGAACGATGTCACATCATCTATCTTTGGGAAAATTTAGTTATTTAATACAATTCAGGTTACTTAGACTTCCCCAGCACCAACCCAACATGTAGAACCGCCAATCAAACAATTTAGACCCGACATTCAAATTTAAACAAGCCAAACATCATGATGGACTTACCCAACAATAATTAACTAATAAATTAACCACTCAAGGACAAAAAGTAGATCCATCACTGACACACACATGCTTAGGAAATGGCATGAAATTAAAGAAAGTCCAGGACATCAACCTCGAAAGCAGTTGACAAAAAATATTATTTAAAATGAAAGTGAAAGATTGTAAGAGTCAAGAAAAATGTGAAATCAAGAGGATTTTTGAATTTAACACGGTTGGAAGCCTTTTGACCTTTCAGCTTGAGCCTCGATCGACAATATCCACTTATATCGTCGACCCATTCGACAATGCACCGATGGGTACTTTGCCCACTGAAGTGACAAGAGCCCCAACCCTTTGGTTTGTCAAAAAAGCAATCCACATCGGGCTAGCCGACCCACTCGACGATTTTCCAAATGGTTCCTGAGCTTTCCCAATGGCCTATTTTTCCAAAAGGTGAGTTTTCAACCTGCACATCCAACAATTGTTATTCAAATAAAAAAGATTAAAACTTTGGTTGCTTCCCAAGAAGCGCCTTATTTAACGTTGTGGCACGATGAAGCCGTGCTTTCAAGCTTCATTCTTTGGGTTAACCATGGTATTACTCGGTAAACCCCCTTTTGCCATTGGATTTAAATGAGCCAAGATTTGACCCATCTGTGTTTCCAGCTGCTCAACAGACACCGAGTGTTAAACAAACATTTCGTTCAGAGAAGAGATGTCATTTTTCATTTCCTTTAGAACCTTGTCCTATCCTTCCACTTTGTTGAGGATACGAGCAAGCATATCATCGGTGCAAATTTTTTTAGGATCAGCTCTTTGCTCTTTGGCTTTTGACACTCATGAAGACACACATAGCGATCTTTTTCACCTTCTCGTCCCCTCCAATTTGTACCACGGTCATACCATTTACTAGCTCATTCTTTCCAACCATCATCACGGTCCGTGTTCCAACCTTGATTCCCGCCTGGTCTTGGACAGTTCAAAAGAAACCCCTCTACCTGATTTATAAGAAATGCACTTCTTCATTGTATACGGCCTCAAAGTGTGCTTAATCAAGATTTACTTCACTAATTCCGACCGCATTCACAGCCTTAGAAACACTTCCCATGACATGTTTCATCAATAGGTCCATTTGGGTCATCATTTTTGCCATGTTTTCATCTCTCTCTTAGTTTTTCTATAATTGTTCCTTAGTCATCCCAAAGTTCAAAGAGACACCTGATCTTCCCTTGTGTATCATACACGATTAATTTTTGTCTCATCGTTGTTCCCAAGTTGGATTGAATTGCTCCCATTGACACTCATCTCTTCACCTATTTTAGAGCATCCATGAAAGAACTCAACTAAGTCGATTCAACTACAACAAAATCAATTCACGACTAAACTTCAATAAAAGAATTTTAAACACCACTCCCCGTAGCGGCGCCATTTTTTATAACGCTCATCAAATTCTAAGTGTAGGCAGTCGTTTACAAGTATAAATCCAAGTAAGAGTTGCGGTAGATCCTACAGGAAGTGATTCTATAAAGAATTCAATCAAGAAGTAAAATCATGTCCTTATTATTTGTAGAAGTAGAAGTTTTGTAAGACTAAAGTATATCACAAAGTTTGAATGATTACTATCAAATGGGGGGGATTTGGGTAACCAATTTACGACTACTAAAAACAAAAGTATGCTAGTAGAGAAGTTTTTTCGGGAGTCTGATAAGTTGAATGCTAATTTCGCATAATGGGTGATTACGAGTTACTCAAAGTTGTTGAATATATTTGGGTAGGTTGGGTTTTAAGTGAAATGGTCATTTCTTAATCAACTAGTATGATTTAAGTGAGTTCTTTAAAACCTCAGAAGCGAAACACAATCAAACAACCCATTACCTTATTCAAGTCACTTTTTCAAGCTAGATTCGCAAGATAGCAATTAAACCAACTTTCTCAAGCTAGATTCATAACAATGCAAACAAAATAGTTATCAACTAATAATTTAACTCTAACACTTCTTTCTCAAGAAACTATTGAGTTCTAATCTAGAATTGCATTTGCCACTACAATTACTCAATTAAAACAAGAACAATTGATTGAACCTACTTCAAATCAAATATAAAATCAGTAACTAACAACACTCATTAGCTAATTAAGGCATTCAACTACATAATCACACACCCTAGAATGGAAGATTTAACCAAACATAGTAAAGAACAAGAAATTGTTACCAAATAAGTTGTCCATCAGATTTGGCAACAATTCACCAGTCTCTAAATGCTCCAATTGAAGCTAAAAATGTCACAATCTCTAAATCCTTGCTCAAAAATCTCAAAATAATATTCTAGAATGTAAAATATCAAAAACCTAGAAGTTGAGTAATGTGTGTAAAATTCCAGAACTGTTCAGAAGTCTTTCTCTTCCTTTGAAAAATAGAATTTATACTTTCCCAGAATTTCAGCATCAGAGTCAGTAGTTGAAGTAAGTCGGGTATCACCTGCAATACCTCAGTCTTAGAATGAGTTTATTTTAGAAAGAACTAAATTGGAATGAGCTAAATTGAGAATTTTGCAAGTTAGTCTTAAATTATGAGTTCTGGGTCAACTTCAAATGACCATTACTTCCACTACAAGATTAGTTAGGTATCTCATGAGATATATATGAAAGATCTTTTCTGTCCTCTTTCCAACGCCACCAAGTTTGCTAAATTTCATGTTCGGATGAGGGAGATATGTCAGTTAAAGTTCAGCCTGTCCAGTTAAGAAAAATCTTCTAAATTAAGGAGGGGTATTTTGGTATTTTCCTTACCTCACTAAGTTTTCACGTTTTGGTTACCCCCAATAGGGGTCTAAACTGATTTGGATAAGTTTTCACAATTCCTAAACACGCTTAGGATTTTAGAGAGGAGTGCAGGAGGAGAAAAAGGAGAAGTTTAAGTGATCATTCAAGATTCTTGCGATTGTTGAAGAGTTTCGCCAAGGATTTGATCCTTACGTGGTATGTAAGTTGTCATAGTGTTGGGTTCATTCACCCACACGCATATCATGTTATTTTTATCTGTAATATCTTTTTTGAGGTTTTGTGCTTTGTTCTTTGATAATGGAGTTCTTGTTGATTTCTTGAGGTGAGGGTTACAAATGAGAGTTGTTCTTGATCGATTTATTTGTGAATATCATTGTAAATGTTTTGGGTTTAAGAATCCAAAATAGTTTGAGGGAAATCGTTCGATTATATATGAGTTAGGGCATGAGATTGAACAAGAAAATTCATCAAATTGTTGGCAAGTGCTTGTGGGGGCGCATCATCATAGCGCCAAAACTACTGCCCAGTAGCTTGGGGCTATGCGCGGCGCACCACACCGTGCGCCGAAAACATTGGTTGGTAGTTTTGGGGCTGGCGGTCTGCTCCACCCAGTGTACCAGGGTCGCCAGGTTCCCTACCCTTTCGACCTTCTTTCATCATACCCATATTTTGTACCTGATATCTACACTTAAAATCTTGATTAGTCCTTGAGATATCATGCATATACAATTCATAACTCTTGAATGTATAATTCAAATTCAACATAGAGTTAAAAGTAAAGACTACTAAAAAACTACCGAAAGATGACGACCAAAAGCATTGGACTGCATCAATTTTTTGGTCATATTCGATGGAAAAGCGATGTAGTCATGTTCGCCGCTTTTTGGGTGGACGCTTTTCAAAAAGCGACGGACAGCGTCGCTAAAAAATGACGGAATGCGTCCCTTACTGATTTTGTTTGCAGATTTGTTTTTGTTAAACGACGGACAACGTCGCTTGTTTTGTATTTTCATTTTTGTTTATTTCCAAAAGGTGATGAAGTCCGTGGCTTTGCTGAATATTAATTTTTTGAAAATCCCAGAAAAGCGACGGACTAAAGGACCCTGTCTGTCGCTTTTTAGGAAATTATTTTTTTGAAAAACCCAAAAAAGCGACAGACTAAAGATCCCTGTCCATCGCTTTTCTGGGTTTTAGTTTTAAAAAATTATGCAAAGAGGCGACGGACAAAACCACCCTATCCGTCTCTTTTATCTGCAATTTTTTGACAACAACCTTTAAATATAAATCAATTCAATTCATATTGAACTAGCCCAATCAAGAAAAATACAATCTAAGCATCACATAAAATATTAAAAGACAATCTTAAATCAATCATCAAAAATATCTAAATCACAATACAAAAACATATAAAGTCATTCAAAATTTGTTTCAAAATTAAAAAAGAGTTCAAAAACTAAAGGAATAGAAGATAATCAAGGAGTGCAATCTATATAATCATCATCCTTCTCACTGTCGTCGTAAGTGCCCTCGGCAGGGGACGATGTAGATGTAGGTCGACGAGCGAGGTTCAACACTTGTTCTTTGATTTGCGGAACTGTTGCACTCATGCTTTCTTGTTCAACTACTCTTTTTAGCTCATACTCTTGCAGTGATGCTGTCAGTTTTTCTCTATGTGCCGACATTGTAGCAATCTGAACACCGTCAATTGCCTCGGCTTGACGTGATGATCCAATACCTTCTAAGCCAGACAAGAGTCGTTGTACATCATTTTGAGAGCCTCGACCATAGCCTCTACCCTTGTGTGTCCCCCCTACCACTTTTTCTGTTCAAATTTGACTAGACAGCTCATGTGTCATTTGGACCGAACTATCTAGATTCTCATTCAAGTACTGTGATACTCACAATGCATAATAAAAATAAAAATTAGCATCAATATATATATATATATATATATATATATTCACTATTGATATTCATTATTCATATTAATTAAATAACTGACAAAAGTTCGTTCGGCCCTTTCCTCCACCCACACATTCGGATCTCACTCATTTTCTTTCTTCTTCATATGAGTCTTCTTGAAAACCTCTGATACAAGGGGAGTGCGCCCCATTTATTTTCCCAATAAATGAAAATTAAATTTATATTATACATATATTAATCAACTAATTATTCATTTAAAAATTTGAATTAGAACTTACCATCTCTTGTAATTGTTCCAACACTCTTTGCACCTCGAGTATGCAATGAGCCACCCTTAAGACTACCTCTAGCCTCTTTGGCTTGTTCGGACATCGCCTTGAACTTATCTATGTTCCAATATTGGCGCAATTCATCAAAGACATGAGGCAACATCCAACCCGAACACTTATTAGTATCTCGGGCTTTCTTTAGCCAACTAGACAGTCTCATGGATGCCCTCTTCTCAAATATGGTCACAATGACCATATTAAACCTCGATTCCCAAGTACAAATAGTTTGAAAAAAATGAATATTGTTAGATAATTAAAAAAAGTAAAGTATAGTAGAATTATTAAACTTAACTAAAAATTGTTTACCTTAAACTCATTAAACATCGCCTAACGTATATTGTTTGGGATCGCACTCCAGGAGTGATAAACCTATATAAAAAGTCTCCTCACAAAGTCTTTTAAAGCTCGGGCAACAACATTTGCAGGATGCCACCTGCAAAAGAAATAATAAACTGTTAGTTCATGAATAATATATTAAAAATGATCCAATAAGTAAAATAAAGTAACAAATAGATGATAAAACAAACTTACGATGACCCATCTGGCTCAATCATAACCCTTCCAATCCTGTCCCTCTGTCCGGGTGCTAGAGCAGATGTCTCAGTTGGTGTAGCACTAGGTGTAGGTGATACACTAGGATGCACATAATGCTGAGTAAATGGAGGTGTACCGGCCACAACATCTGACTGCTCACTACTAGAATCTCTAATTCTCATGGCAAATAGCTGAGGAGATGTACCTGTGGGAGATGGAGAGGGAGATGGAGTACCAACTGATGACCTACCTGCCGATAAGGGTCGTGCATGATGAATAGCCTTTAAAGGTAGGTCCTCGTTTCCCCATTGAGGAAATGACTGAAGTAGAGGAAGCACTTACATTACTAAAAAAATGGATTTAGAGACAGAGTATTTTTGTAGCTAAACAACAAATTTTGTTGCTAAACCCGCTTAGCGATGAATTATCGATTAATTTTTGTTAGCTACGAGCAACATAGTAACAGACTAGCGATGATGTTCGTAGCTAAATGCAGTGTTTTTTAGTAGTGTGACTGGTCGACGGTAATTAGGATAATATGTCCGAGGATCCGCCGTACCAAACGGAATAGCCAATAAATGGGTATCGTGTGTAATGCGCTCCGGGAAAGAAGAAACAAATCCTAGAATATCCTCAGGATCTATGGGTCTCCCAAATTTCTTTTTAGTCTTATTAGGCTGGCTAACTATAAGATGCTCGCGAATTCTATCAACCTGACCCCCTGATGACATATGTATGCAAATTCGCATGGATAATATATAAAAATCATAAATTAAATAAAAATAGTATTAGCAAAATATATAACTTACATACTAGCTATATAGTCTATCTCCTCACTTGTTTCATTTCCATCATTCTCCCATTCTTCCTCCTCAGATGTATCATTTCGATTATCATATTCTTCGTCATCACATGAATCATTTTCCTCATCCTCAATTTTGTCTTCCTCAACACTTATCATTATCTCATCATCAGATACTTCTTCTATTATGTGTTGAGGATATTTTAGTGTGGTTTCAAATTTAAGATCAACTTGTTGCTGAACAATTGCAACCTCATTTTAGTAAGCCACATCTAAGACATTGTCAATTTCAATTCTTTCCACAGGTTTAGTCTTTATAACAACCCACCAATCAACTTTGTCTCTATGCAATGGATATAGAGCGTAATACACTTATTTAGCATTTTGTGCAATGATGAAAGGATCATTACTTCTATATTTTCTGGTCTGTTTAACTTCAATTATATTATATTGTTGGTCCACTTTTGTGCCTCTGTGTGATGGGTCAAACCACTTACACCGAAATAATATGATCTTCTTTTTAGGCCAACCTGAATACCTTACTTCAATAATCTCATGAATGATACCATAATATTCAATAGTTTTGCCAGTACAATCAACATCACCTTGTATGAACGCACCGCTATTATTTGTTTTCTTATTCCTTGTAATTTTTTCAGTTTGAAACTTAAAACCATTGACACAATACTTATTCATTGTCTAAATTTGAGATTCATATACAAGTGCACCTTATTTCACTTATTGCAAATTTTCTACATTTGAGTATTCATCGTAAACCTATATATTGTTGTTTAAAATAATAGAATTTAGTATAACATGAATACATGAGTAAATACTTATTGATTCAATGTAAGGTTGCACAGTTACATATTATGTTAGCCATTTCGAAAATTCTGTATAGATGGCTTCATTACCCCATGTGTTTACGAACAAGCTGATCAATCTACATTCAGATATTTTGTTAGTCAATGAGCACTTATTTGAGAAACTCCCAAAATATGCTTTGTTTGGTCCAATTATGTTCAACACCATATCCAGGAAGTCTAGAAGGTGAACCTTCTGTAATTTTAGGTAATTGTGAAACACTCTTCCAAATTTGATGTCATGTGAGTAAAGGAGGTGGGGGATTACTTTCAACCTTATTTTTCCTAAATGCATTTTTCATCTTTCTAAACTCATGGTCCATTGGCAAGAACTGGCGCTGAGAATCAAACCAAGTATTTTTTCTGCCATGCTTTAAAGTGAATGCCTTAATAGTTCCCATGCAATACAGACTTGCTAGCTTTCCAGATGTCATCCAACTAGACATCATCCGGTATGAAGTAAAATCATTAATAGTCCACATTAAAGAAGCACACATAACAAAATTCTGCTTAGTTGATATATCATAAGTCAAAACGCCTTCAAACCACAATTGTTTGAGCTCATCTATCAATGGTTGTAGATAGACATCAATCAAACTTTTTGGATTACGGGGACCTGGAATAACACAACTTAGAAAGATGTAAGGATTGGTCATGCACAATTCAGGAGGAAGATTATACCGAGTAAGAAATATCGGCCAACATAAATAGCACGAAGGAGCATTAAAGAATGGTGTGAAGCCATCTGCAGACAACCCCAATCTAACATTTCTTGGTTTACTAGCAAAATCAGGATATACATTATCAAAATGCTTCCATGCTTCACCATCAGATGGATGAAACAAGACACCCGGTGGCTTTCTATATTCACGATGCCTTCTCATATGTGGGGTAGACCTCATCGATGCATACAACCTCTTTAACCTAGGAATAAGAATTAGATAATGCATCACCTTAACTAGGACCATATTTATTGCCGGAGTCCTCTTATAACAATCATGTCAACAAAACTTACATTTTTCTAATTCACTATTAGTCTTGTAAAACAACATGCAACCACTAACACAATAATGAATTCGATCATACGTCAATCCTAACTTTGAAACCAAACGCTTTGCCTGGTAGAGGTTCTTATGTATGTTAAACTCCAGATTAACTAGTTCACCCAAAAGATCAACCATTGAGTCCATATCAGCATTAGGAACATTCAAATCTGGCTTAATATTCATTAATCTAATCGCAACTGACAAGGCAAAATGCGGACTTCCTTCACATAGTAGACGACTAGACTCTTCTAATTGATCATAGAGATATCTCTCTTCTTCATTAGGAGATTCATCAAAATATTGTTCGGGTTCCATCTTACCTTGAACCCCGAAAGCATCATTGATCATTTCACGAACCTATCATGTTAAACTCTATCATCATGTTCAACTCTATAATGTTCAACCCTACTTTGACCATGTGGTGCAGGCATATTATATTCATCCACAGTCATCGAATTATAAAGCATATTGTTTAATCCATCTCTTTATCCATGATCAATCCATACAAAATATCTAGGCTTAAATCCATTACGGTACAAATGAACCATGACTGTATCTGGTTCAAATTTTTTTTAAGAACCTACATGCACTACAAGGACACCTAACCAATCCATTATTCTTGAAAATATCAAGGGTCATTGTATGTTCAATGAAATCTCTAACACTTTGAATAAACTCATGTTTAAAACACGCACCAGTTTCATAATGCATATTATACATCCACAAACGATGATCCATCAACAAAAATATAGTTATTCAATTATAATATTAAATTTAATAATAATTTTACTTCATTAAACTAATTTATATTGTTAATATAAATACTACATTTCAATATCTACAAAGTTAAAGCTTAATTAATTAATGAATACTAATTAATTAAGTTCAAGTTCTAGTTAAGTTCAAAATTAAGTTTATATTCGCAATTAACTCTTCAAGTTATTATAAATTAATTAAGTTCAATAAAGTTCTAATTAATTAAAGTTCAAATTAATTAAGATCAATAAGATTTCAAGTACTTCAAAATTCTAATTAAGTTCAAATAAAATCCAAGTTCTAATAAAGTTAAAAATTAAGTTCTAATTAATTAAGTTCAACAAGATTTCAAGTTCATATTCCTAATTAAGTTCAAGTTATAGTAAATTCAAGTTATAAGTAATTATAAGTTGTAATATAAATTCTTAATATCCCAAATTCAAACTAGCTAGTCCTAAAATCACAAATTCAAACTATTAATCCTAAAATCTCAAATATAATTCAAACAAGTCCTAAATTCCAAATTCAAACTAGTCTTAAAATCACAAATTCAAACTAGTCCTAAAATCCCAAATCAAACTAGTACTAATTAAAATCTCAAATTCAAACTATTAATCCTAAAATCTCAAATATAATTCAAACTAGTCCTAAATTCTAAATTTAAACTAGTCTTAAAATCACAAATTCAAACTAGTCCTAGAATCCAAAAATCAAACTAGTGCTAATTAAAATCCCAAATTCAAACTATTAATCATAAAATCTCAAATATAATTCAAACTAGTCCTTATTTAAAAATTCAAACTAGTCTTAAAATCACAAATTCAAACTAGTCTTAAAATCACAAATTCAAACTAGTCCTAAAATAAATAAAAATCAAACTAGTGCTAAAATCTCAAATTCAAACAAGTCATTAAATACCATAATTCACACTAGTCCTTAAATACCCTCATTCAAACTAGTCCTAAAATCCCAAATTCAAACTAGCAAGTCCTATAATCCAAAAATCAAGCTAACCCTAATAATATCCAAATTCAAACAACTCCTTCAATACACTAATTCAAACTAGTCTTAAAATCCCAGAATCAAACTAATTAACACAAGAAATACCCAAATTCAAACAAATCCTACAGTACCTTAATTCAAACTAACCCTAACATTAAAAATTTCAATTCACTCACTAACTAATAATCCCTAATTCAAACTAACAATCAATAAACTAATTACAATTAAATAACTAACAAAATCAAATAAACTAACTACAATTAAACTAATAATAAAATTGGTGTTTTTTGATAAATTAAATCCTAACCTTAAAGGAGAAGGAGAGAATGAATAGAGAGGTGAAGGAGGCGGCAGCAGCTTCGGCAGGTAAAGGCTCACATCGGAAGCTCTTGATGACTCCAACCGGTGGCAGCAACTAATGAAAGGACGGTGGCGGCGGTGAGGAGTGGAGAGAAGGAGAAGAAAATGGGAAATGGAAAATGGGAAATGAGGGAAATCACATCTGTATCTATCAGATATTAATGAAAAGCGATGGTCAACATCTCTATGTCCGTCACCTTTTTTTGAATAGTTGACCAAAATTTTGACTAAAAGGTGACGTACAAAGAGACACTGTCAATCGCTTATTTAAAATATTTGACCAAGAAGCGACGGACATAAAGATGTTGTCCGTCGCTTTCATAAAAAAAATTAATAAAATAAAATAAATCAATAGCGACGGACGGCGTGGCTATTATTTAATGTATATATAATTATTTTTAATTAAAAGCGACGGAAAGCATATATATCTATATTAAATAAATAATTATTAATTATATATATATTTAACACCAAAATCTACGGAAAAAAGCAACGGACTAAGAGATGTTGTCTGTCGCTTTTTATAAAATAATTGAAAGAAAATTATTTTTATTAAAAAGTGACGGACAGTGTGGTAAATGGCGTAGCTTTATGGAGTGACGCCGTCCGTCGTTTTATAGTGGTGAACGTTTGAGGTAGTTCTTTGTGTCATTTTGAGAAGCCTTTTACAGTCTTTTAAAAATTGTTTTAAGACCTGAGTACTTGAGTATGAGGATGAAGAGATTTGAGGTTCATTTTTCTTAATGAATATATGGGAATTAAGTATTCCCAAGAGTAAATGCTCTTACATTTAAAACGAGAGGAAATCTTGATTTCCAAATGAGTTTGAGGAGTTTTGAGCACTATCTCTTTTAAGAGAATCTTTTGTGTAATAATCTCAAAGTTGAGGATGAGGAAATGCTTTTAAAACATATTATCATGAGTTATATTATTGGGAGTAAAATTGAGTACCGATGTGGGGATGAGTTCAGACATCTCAAAGTCCTCATACACCATGTATGCCAACATAGGTAAAGGGTCATACGTTTTAGATGGTTCCTTATTGCTTTTAAGCATAGCTTAGTGGATCCACTTAGTTGAGGATGTCTTATACTTCAGCAAGCTATAGGACAGTTCTGGCAGCGTGCGCGTGACGACATATCAGCACATAGCACATAATGATTTTTGTCGGTTAGAGAATTTCT
Organism: Solanum chiquidenum; assembly: GCA_029582725.1. NCBI lineage: Eukaryota > Viridiplantae > Streptophyta > Magnoliopsida > Solanales > Solanaceae > Solanum > Solanum chiquidenum. Next base: position 57,990 of record JAJOOS010001000.1, on the reverse strand, counting down.
CAAATAAGAGTAAAGATTTATTATTGTATTTTTAAATACTTTGAGTTGTCATTTACTGATTTAAAATCTTGGTTTATACTACATCTTTTTTTTTGTTGCTTTATAATGAGTTAAATATTGTGGACTTGAGTTAAGTATTTCTGAGTTCGAGTATCTTGAGTAACTTTGAGTATCCTTTAGTACCTTTCAGTTGAGTTGAATTGAGATGAGGTAAGTATGTTCTTCCCCTCTATCAGATCTTGTCAGTGCTTTAGAATTCCCATTGAATGCCCGTACATTGCATGTACTCAGACAACCAGGGTCATCAACACGCGCCCTGTTGATACCACTTACAGTCCAGAGTTTCTTTGGTGAGCCTCCTTACTTGCAGAGTATTCCAGTTAATTTGTTTTAGTTTTGTTAAGATGTCTTGGCTCTTGTACAGATGTCTATCATAGTATTTAGAGGCTACATAGACAGTAGAGTTTTGAGAAGTCTTTTTCATTTTCAATTTTCAATGTTCTAGACTTGAGTTGTCTCCTTTGTCCAGTTGAATGTTTTCTTTAAAATATTCTAAGTTATCTATTTTGAGACTATTTGAGAAAACCTTTACTTTTGAGTTCATCTAATGTTGAATAAGTCTTCTGCTAAGTATTGAGCTAGGACAAGGGTTCTCTTGGGGACCAACAATGGTTCTCGAGTGCCAGTCGCTTCCAGGGTGTAGGCTCGGGGTGTGACAAACTTTGAATTAGAGAACATAATTCTATAGTTTTATGGTGTCTATAAAGTTGTGCTTGTAGAGTCCTATTTATCGATGTGAAGCACGCCACATCTATAATTTGGAGGTTACAACATTTAGGAAACAATTCCCTTCCTTCTTTCTCTTTTTCATGTGGTAGAGTTCAATTCTATAAAGTTTCCCTCTAATTTGTTTTATGCGTGTATATTTTCATATCATGCCTCCACTAAGAGTTTTTTGAGGTCATCTTGCTAGGGGAATGTTGATCCTAGGATTAAGGGGCACCTAATTCACCTAAAGTGCAACCCTAAGGAGAGGTTAGTAATGCAGAGTTCTGTGATGCTATCTGCATGTTGAGTCAAGTGGTGGCTAATCAAGCTGGTCAGCAAAGAGAGAATCGACATGATGTGGCTGATATATACAAGATCTGTGATTTCTTAAGGATGAATCCTCCAGACTTCCCCGGTTCAATTGTCAGTGAGGATCCCGAAATTTTTTGTGGAAGAGTTGTATAAAGTGTTTGAGGTTATGCATGTGGCAAATGTTGAGTGTGTGGAATTAGCTGCATACCAAAAGGAATGGTGTTGCTAGAGTATGGTATGATCAATGGAAGAAGAGTAGAGCTGAGGGTGCACCATTTATGAACTGGGCTGTGTTCGAGGAGGCTTTCATGGGAAGTTTCTTTCCCTGTGAGCTAAGGGAAGTCAAGGTAAGATAATTCCTTAACTTGAAGAAGGAATCCATGAGTGTGCTAAGTATATCCTCAAGTTCACTCAACTGTCCCACTATGCTCCGCAGATGGTTGCTAAGATGAGTAGCAGGATGAGTCTATTTGTATTTGGGTTGTCTCTCTTGTCAAGTATGGAGGGAAAGATATCTATGTTGATTGGAGATATAGATATAGTCAGGCTTATGATCCATGTGCAATAGGTTGAGGAAGATAAGCTGAGAGATTGAGAAGAATGGATCAAGAAGGCTAAGACTACAGGAAATGAGTATGGACAATAGAAGGGTAATGCAAACCGGTCATGTTTTCAGCAAAGGTCAGCTGGACCTGCTCCATAATCTTCTAGTGCACCTTCAGGGCTAGACTTGCACAATCTGAAGTTAGTATGGCACAAAAAGGTAATTGGATTCTTGCATGTGCTAAGTGTGGTAAGAACCACCCAGGAGCATGTTGTGGTGGCTCTAATGGTTGCTTCAAGTGTGGTCAAGTAGGTCACTTCATGAGGATGTGCTCTGAGAAAAGGCATGGAAATGGTAATGGTGGCAATAAAGCCTAATCTTCTTCAGCGCCTCCACCAAACAGAGCTACACCTAGAGAAGCTACTTCAGGAAACTAGTCGCCAAGAGCAAGAGAATTCACTATATATTGTCACTGGTATGATTAAAGTATTTACTTTTGATGTATATGCATTGCTTGATCCAGGTGCGAGTTTATCTTTTGTGACTCTTTATGTTGCTATGAGGTTCGATATTCTTCCGAACAACATCTTGAGACCTTCAATATTTCCACACCTGTTGGTGAGTCTATTCTAGCAAAGAGAGTTTAACGTGATTGTATTATTTCTGTCAATCACAAAGACACCATGGTTGACTTATTCGAGTTAGACATAGTGGATTTTGATGTCATTCTAGGTATGGACTGGTTTCATGCTTGTTATGCCTCAGTTGATTGTAGAACTCGAGTAGTTAAGTTCCATTTTCCTAATAAACCAGTTATAGAGTGGAGGAGTAGTTCAACAATGCCTAAGGGTCGTTTCATTTCATACCTTAAGGCCAAAAAGTTAGTTTCCAAGAGGTGCATCTATCACTTAGTCCGAGTTAATGACTCTAGTGTTGAGACACCGTTTATTCAGTCAAGTTGTGAGTCAATTTTCAGAGGTCTTTCCAAATGATCTTCTCGGAGTCCCTACTAACAGAGAAATAGACTTCGATATAGATATTATTCCCGATACTCGACTTATCTTTATTCCTCCGTATAGAATGGATCCAACTGAGTTGCAAGAGTCAAAAGAGCACCTGGAAGACCTTTTTGATAAGAGTTTCATTCGACCAAATGTCTGATCTTGGGGTACTCCGGTCTTATTTTTGAAGAAGAACGATGATTCACTTCGGATGTGTATTTATCACCGCGAATTGAACAAGGTCACTATACGAATAATTATCCTCTTCCGAGAATTGATGATATTTTTTATCAACTTCAGGATGCCACTTGTTTTACTAAAATAGACCTCTGATCAATCCATCACCAGTTGAGGGTAAGAGAGGGTGATATTCCCAAGACGACATTCAAGAACCATTATGGTCATTATGAGTTTCTGGTTATATCTTTTTGTTTGACCAATGCTGTTGCAGCTTTCACAGACCTTATGAATAGGGTGTTTAATCTGTATCATGATATATTTGTTATTGTATTCATTGATGGCATTCTAATTTATTCGAGGAATGAGGAAGATCATGCTTGTCATCTCAGAGTAGTTCTCCAAAACCTCAAGGATAGAGAGTAGTATGCCAAATTCTCTAAGTGTTAGTTTTGGCTTGAATCTGTGGCATTCTTAGGCCATATTATTTTTGGTGATGGGATATGAGTTGACACTCAAAAAATTGGGGCAGTGCAAAACTGTGCTAGACTTACATCTCCAACTCATACTAGGAGTTTCTTTGGATTGTTTGGCTATTATAGGCAGTTTGTCAAGCGGTTTTCATCTATCTTATCTCCGTTGATTAGGCTGAATCAGAAGACAACAAAATTTCAATGGTTAGAAGCTTCTGAGAAAATCTTTCAAGAATTCAAAAACCCGGTTAACTACTGCCCCACTGTTGACCCTGCTGGAGGGTACACAAGGTTTTGTTGTGTATTGGAATGCCTCCAGAGTTGGAGTTGGTTGTGTTTTGATGATGAATGGTAAGGTTATAGCCTATGCCTCCAGACAACTTAAGGTTCACGAGAAGAATTACCCGAATCATGACCCTGAGTTGGAAGTGGTAGTATTTGCCTTGAAAATATGTCATCACTATCTCTATGTTGTTCATGTTTATGTGTTCACCGATCACAAGAGTCTCCAGTATGTATTCAACCAGAAAGAGCTTAATTTCAAACATAGAAGGTGGTAAGAGTTACTAAAGGATTCTGACATGAGTATTATATATGACCCAGGTAAGGCTAATACTATTGATGCTGCCTTCAGGCGGTTGTGTATAGTTAGTACAACCCATGTTGAGGAAGGAAAGAAAGAATTGGCTGAAGGTGTGCACAGACTAGCACGATTGGGAGTCCGATTGTTAGATTTCAATAAAGGTGGAGTGGTACTGATGAATGAGACTAAATCATCAGTAGTGTCTGAACTGAATGAGAAATAAGATCAAGACCCTGTTTTACTTTAATTGAAGGCAAATGTTCATAAGCAAAAAGTGATGGCTTTTGAACAAGGAGGAGATGGTGTGTTGAGGTATCAAGGTAGATCTGTCATTACCCAGGGGTACACCCTAGATGTAACATGGAGTACTTGACCCTGAAGGGATATTATACAAGCCCTTAGCATAATCATAACATAAGATAATAGAAAGGTACCAGAAATTCAAAACTTCTTTTAAACCATACAATCGGAAACATTTCATAAAGCAAGTGAAAGTCTGTACTATATCTTTGTCTCAAACCATCTATTAAAATCTTGAATAAAACTCTTGGTACGCAGACCATACAAAGTCTAAAACATAAAGAAATTACATAAAGGATATAATGGGTTTGTCCTCGAAGCTACGAGGACTCACCAATTATTCAACTCTTCTTGCTTCTTAGAAACCTATCCTCCAAAGGAACTCAATCTCTGGAACCCTACATTTGATTAGAATGTAGGGAAATATTCGTTAGTACAAAATGTACCAAGTATGAAAGCTAGCACAACAACATAAGAGCATCTCAAAATGGTTAGTCAACATAAGATATAAGCATAAGAGATTATAACATAGTCATAACTTAATCTCCAACATAAATATCATATAATCATAAGTCAACATAAGACATAGTGAATGAGCATATGAGATAAGTCATAATCATAATAAGCACAATTGACTCTTAGTCATCTAGACCATAATTGAACCATTCTCAAGTAACCTCAAAAGCATACATGTGCAAAGCAAGAATAGCATCCAATAATACCACCCCAAGCCAAGTATCCCTTTTTGGTCATCTTACTCATAGTCTATATACGTGGTCAAGTCTATAATATTCTATACTATAAGGGTACCATACTCCTAAGTAACCTCAAGGCACACTTGTGCAATGTATGAAAGACATCCCATACTACCCTTCACACTAAGCATTACCTTGAAGTCATCTCAGACATATTCACCCTCCTTTGGTCTTACTATTGGCCTACTACATGTAGACAAGGGAACTATCACCTTTAGTCAAACTCATCTAGGAAGGCAACTATAGAAAAAACCCAAGCTAAACTATACTATGTAAAGGAACCCTTCATACCTAGCCTTAAGTCATACTTGTGCAATATATGAATAGCATCCCATACTACTATCCACACTAAGTACTATTTTAGGATATCATGAATGCTCACTTGTTGGGAACTAGTCCCTCTTGATTATTTGCCTCTATGCCTTTAAGTTACTTCTCTTCTTAGTACAAGGCAAGACATCACACATGAATGAGGACAAGTCATCAATTCAAGGCTACCAAGGAATAGCATCCTACTAGGCTAGAACATGCTAATAATCTAGCTAACATGTCTACATTATGATAATTCAAACTACCATGGAGGGCATGTTATCATGGAAGTCCAAGCTTTTTAAGAAAGGATACAAATGTCCTATCCTACCTACCATGCAACACATCCCATGATGGTATGGAAGCTATCCTTAGGAGAGTGTCATCCTTGATGAGTCCACAAATTGGACTCATTTAGGGCTATATTTTGATAGAATTAGTGTCTTCAAATGCATATTTTTGTCTCAATATGTGATGGAAACCCTTAAGTTTGAGATATTTTTGGATTTTGAGGGAAAGCATGGACACTACTTAGCTAAAGGAACAAAGGTAGCTGAAAGAACGAAGAAATGAAGATTAGAGAATCGCCGAACCCGTTCGGCGAGTCGCCAAAAGGTCTTATCCTTTCTTTCTATTCCAGTTTTCTGAGCCCTGAAGAAAAGGATCAAATCGGCGGTGAAAAAGAGCAGTAGATGTGTCACCGAGCAGTACTATGTCGCCTAATGATCCAAAACATGACGATGTTAAAGGCCAACGCAAGATGGCGATGAACTAGACCAAAGGGTGGATCACCCAGTTGATCAGCAATTCAAACTAACTTCACCGAGTGATCCTTCGCAGCACAAATTTTTAAAAACTATAAATACTCGTTGAGAATTATTATTCTAGTAACAAATTTTTTGCTTTGAACAGTAATTTTTCAGACTTGGCTTCTATTTTTGAGTTCTAAGTTTGGAGAGGGTTTTGAAGGACTTGAAGTTTCAAAGGATTTCAAATCCAAGATTTTGAACTTGGGTCTTGAGGATTCTTCACTCTTGACCTGTTTTGAGACTTAAATCTTCATACCCATTTGAATACAAATTCATATTGGTATAAATTTCTATATCTTATATATGTCTAGCTAAAACCCCAATTCTTGGGGTGTGATTTTGTGAATATGGGTTAGATTATCTGTTGGGTCTTGCTTGTTGATGGTTTATTTGATGTGTAAATGTGATTTCGTTTAGTAGTTGTGGTGGAACTTAATGAAATTGTAGTTGCACATACAATTTCACCTTTGTGTTTTCGGCTTGCTCGAGAGAGAGGTCGTAAAAGTAAGATTAATAAATTGATGGCCAGTGGGATTGGATCGACATGATGTTCAGCTCGAGAGAGTGAACCCTAGTCCTTCTCCCACACACTCAGCTTGAGAGAGTGAGTGGGCTAAAGCGGAGGTTGTGCTTAAAGTGGAAACTCGGTGTTCTAGAGAAACTAGGTTTATTCGGGGTAAGTTGCTCGAGAGAGAATTTACCCCCATTATATTCTAGCCTACTAACAAATAATCAACGAATTTACTATCAAAAGCATGTACCCAATAGTCTAGTTTAGCCCGTATTCCTATCATATCCCAAGAATCCCATCTCCATATTTGTATCTCTCTTTATTTTTGTTGATTTTTCTCTTTACTTGTTACAGACACGCATTGTTAATTGACATTTTTTTGTCACCCCTTAGATTTAGTAAGGTTGTATTTGACAATGTATTTAGCTATGACTAATTAGAACTAAATTTTATTTTTCTACTAATTCTCAATCCGCGTCCCTTGGGACTCGACCCCAACCCTTGGTTGGGTTACTTTACTATTGTACGATCGTAGACACTTGCATTCGAAGTTGTGTCTTGATTACGAAAACATCAAAATGGTGCCGCTTCCGGATAGTGGTGTTACTTGAGAATTCTTAGGTTAGTAAAAAAAAATGTTCTTTTTAGTTGTAGTTCAGTTACTTAATTTTCAGTTTAGTTTCTATTTTTTGTGTTGAAAAGAGAAAGCATGAGTGTTAATGGTAGCAACGGCAACCAGGTGGGCCACCAAGATAACATCGGAAATCTCAACGATGTCTAAGTGCCCAACATTAATGACCCCCATCTCATGGGAGGTATTGGGGCCATCCACTTACCTCTAGCCGAGGGAAATGTAGTGTTCCACATAACTAGCACTATGTTGTAACTCTTGGAACTAAAGGGACTTTTTAGTGGATTGGCTCATGAGGATCCTTACAAATATCTTCGAAACTTCGTGGATGAATTCAGACCATTCTCTTTGAAAAACATCTCTCAAGAGTCAGTTCGGTTAAGGCTATAACCTTTCTCATTGATGGGAGAGGCGTGATAGTGGCAGGCGGAGTTTCCTCGTGAATCCATCGCTTCTTGGGAGGAATTGATAACCGTATTTAATGTGCGATTTTTCCTCATTCGAAGATGATGACTATTTGTCATAGTATCAAAAGTTTTAAGCATTTGGAGGGAGAGCCAATCCGTGAGACTTGGCTGCGATCTAAAAAGTTGGTGCTACAATGACTGACTCATGGTCTGCCCGACAGTATATTGCTACAATACTTTTACCGAAGCCTGAATTTGGTAAACAAAGGTGTCACTGATCAACTTTCACCTGGAGGCCTGATGCATCAAACGTATGCAGTAGAAGACCAACTCTTATATGCCATGACGACAATCACTAGGGCATGGTACACTCGTGAACACCAAGTCTCCCCTCTGACATTCAAGATATCCAAGGAGCAGATGGAAAAAGATAATGAGAGAGACCAAAACATGGCCAAGATCATGACACAGCTTGACATTTTATCTAAAAATGTCATGGGGGTTAGTGCCCGTGGTGTCAACGTTGTGGGAGTCGGGTGTGCAAATCATGAGGAGATGAAATATGAAGCCTTGTATAATGAGGAAGTGAATTTCCTAGCCAACCACGTCGGTGGTATCATTCAAACTACCCAAGGTAGGGTGGTAACCAAGGTTGGGCTACAGATGAAGGATGGAAGGATCGTGAATGGAGAGATCGAAATCCTAATTGGAGGGACGGGGAGAAGGACAGTTATGTGCCTCCCCACGACCGTAAAAAACCAAACGATACAGAGGGTGGTAAGTATGAGGATATGCTTTCTCGTATCCTCAATAAAGTTGAAGGGTCAGACAAGATCTTGAAAGAGATGAAAGAGGATGTGTCGACCTTTAGCCAAACCGTTACCTCCCATTCAGTATCAATCAAGCAGCTAGAGACCTAAATGGGTCAAATGTCGTCTCACCTAAATCCGAGATAGAAAGGGGGTTTTCCTAGTGACACTATGGTCAACCCCAAAAATGAGGTTTTAAGGTGGACTTGCATCGTGCCACAACGTTAACTAAGGCATTGTTTCGGAGGGAACACAAAAAAAATTATTGCTTTATTTTTCTTTGATAAAATAATAGTGTGTTGATTGTGCAGATGGAAGTGTGGACAGTTAACGAAAAATGTAGATTGGCGAATTACAGGTCCATTCCGCGAATCACCGAAGGATTCAGCGACCCCAAACCAGATCACTGTTAGACTCAAGACCAACTTACATTGGAGTCTGTAAAACTTGGCGACCTGAGGAAATTATTGGCGAATCACTAATCATGTCGGCGATCTCGACGGACACCACCGTTTGGACTCCCACAATGCATGAAGGATTTGTAAAATTTTACGAGGCAAATGACTACTTGGCGTTACGCTAAATAGTTGGGCTCTCTGGACTTATGTCGCCGACTGGGCGAAAACTGGACGTTTTTTCATGCCAAAGGTTTAAAAGTTTCAAACTCATTCCCTTTCCCTCACTTTTTCATCTTCCCAAACTCACACCTGGACTCTAGTTTTACATTTCTTGCATTTTTGGAGTATTTTTAGTATCGAATTGTGCTACGAGTTGGATTACATTGCTTCCTAGCATCTCAATATCCATTTGTTCAGCATAAAAGGTTGGTACTTCAAACCCCGCATTCCATTTGTCGAACTTATACTCATTTACAATCTGTTAATCTTGCTTAATTCTGTTGGGCCTCTCTGATTGGATCAGATTGCTTAATCGCCTATTCCTAATCGATAACTCTTGCTTGAATGGTGAAATCCTTCTTTCTAGTGTGTTAAGTTAAATTAATTTGCAATAGGGAGTGCTTTTATGTTACGTGTCTTAGTCGGATTTGTGTTGTAGGAGCTTAAATTGCATTTTTGGAGGTTGCAGGGCTGATTTCAAGAAGTTGGGTTGATAATAGGCACGACGAGGCATTTTGGTGAGCTGAGACGAGCTTACTGAGCCACTCAGTAGTTCGCCTAGTTTCCCTACCTCACCTTTGATATCATGCTTTATGTGTTGTGGCTTTTGTACCTTTCGGCGAGAAACATGAGGTCGCCAAAAGCACTCGATGACTGACCGAAAGTCTTCTTGTTCGCCCTTTGTCTGTACCCCTGACTCTTTCTGCACTGTAACTTTTGGCGGACACCCTTTTGTTCGCTTAAAGTATTCGATGACTCACCGAATGGACTGCTAAGTTTGTCTGCAGCTGATGGTTTTTGGTTTGCTTGTCAAATATTTTCTAAATTTATCTCGAGGCTTTGCAAACATGGCCAGACCAAAAGTTGCAAGAAGAAATATGCCACCCAAACATATAAAGGCTCAAAACTCCAAAAGAGATGAAAGGACGACAGATCACCCCTAAGCAAGGAGTGAGAACAAGAAAGCCAGTTCCAATAGGAGGATTCCCATTGACCCTAATGTCTCTTCGTGGGATCGAGGGTTCATTAACGCGATACATGGCTTTGGAGCAGCTCAAGATTTGGATAATATGGCTAAGTCTAATATCACTGCAGCAACTGAGGCAAACACAGTTAATGAAAACCAGAGTAAGAATGAAAACATTCTGGGCACTGATGCCCAGACAGATGGAGCAACTTCTTAGACAAGATCCCCTTTTTACCTCCCTCTCTGTCTTTCTTAATTTTACCTTTTGGATTTTGTGTTATTTGCATTTGAGGACAAATATTTTTGGTTGTGGTTGGGTGAGGCCCACCTTTTTGTGTTATTTGTGAATCGTGTTTTGTTTGAGTATTAGGGTTATGAGCTATTCAATTGTGTTTTATACTTTGTTTTGTGGAGGTTTGATCTTGTGGCCCCATGTTTTAAATTGCAAAATGATTTTGACCCTTTAAAAAAAAATTCATCATCCCTTCGGTTTTAAATGCGGTTGTTCCTTCACAAATTTGAGTATCAGTTCTGATCAATATCGATGACTTGGATAGTGCTTATAATCAAACAAATATGAATGTGGGACTACAATGAGGCCAAATGAAATTGCATAGACAATATGTGAATTTTTCGCATCTTGTTGTGTCTAGCCAATGATCAAATCGAGTCTATTGTGATAATCGTTGCACACTAGCGAAAGTGTGGAGTCTTGTTTGACTTATAGTGTCAATGCCTAGTGTGATGAGCTTACCTGTGAACTATGCATGATGGATCCTAGAATTTTCCCCGTTCGTCCGGTCAACTAAGTGATGCTATCTCTTGATATGATCTTAGTCAACTTCTTAGAGTGTGAGCAAATTTGATATATACCTCTTTTGTGGCCTACCTTGTGAGTGTGTGAACCACTTTTGAACACCCCTTGAGCCTTACATTTCTTTGGAAGAAAAGTTGATGAAAACTAGACCTCTCTTAATCCACTACCTATAATCCTCTTGATTTTTGGTTGATTGAATAGCCAACTTACACCAAAAGCCTAAGTTGGGGGTATGGTGAAAAGAAAAGGGAAAGTCAAGAAGTGCAAGGAAACCCCTCCGTATAAAAAAAAAGAGAAGAAGAGAAGAAAAGAATGAAAAAGGAAAGTTGTGGAATAAAGTAGAAAATAAATGGGGTTCCCAAACAATCCATGGGAAGTGAATAATAGGATGACTTATGAGCTCTAAAGAAAATGATTAAGGAAGAGGAAAAAAAGTGTTGTGAATACCACATCTCATGAGGATAAAAGTCACTAAGCCTACATGAACATACCTTTGAACTCATCCCTATAACAAGCCTTGAAAAGACCTTTTTGATCTTGAGTGAGCTGAAACAAATGTTGATTGGAAAATACGGGCAAACCTATGGGTGAAAGTATGCATTGTGTTCATCTTTGTGAGTGTAAGCGTTGCATTTGATTCCGAAGCTTTAAACTGTAAACCATTGTGTGAATATTGAATCATTCTTTGTGTGAGGGCATTTGACCACTAAAGTTGAGCTTCAACTTGCATTTGAAGCAAGTATTGTGAGCATGAGATTCTTTGATAATGGTACGTCACAACTTCAAACTATGAGTGGACATTTGATCCTTGCATGAGTAAGTTAAGTCTTGCTGTGTACAGTTTTGATTGATTCTTGTATAGCACTGATTGAGATACCCTTTTTGAATAGCCGAACTCGAGTTTGCTTGAGGACAAACAAAAGTTTAAGTTGGGAGTGTTGATGAGTCCTTAAATTGGACTTATTTAGGGCTATATTTTGATAGAATTAGTGTCCTCAAATGCATATTTTGTCCCAATATCTGATGAAAATCCTTAAAGTTCATGTATTTGGAGTTTGAGGGACAGCATGGACACTACTTAGCAAAAAGGAACAAAGGCAGCTGAAAGAACGAAGAAATGAATATTTGAGAATCACCGAACCCGTTCGGTGAGTCACCAAAAGGTCTTATCCTCGCCTTCTGTTCCAATGTGCTGAGCCCTGAAGGAAAGGATCAAATGGGTGGTGAAAATGAGATGTCGGTGTGTCACTGAGCGGTTCCACGAAGCAGTACTATGTCGCTTAATGATCCAAAACACGACGATACTGAAGGCTAATACAAGACGGCGATGAACTAGACCAAAGGGCGGATCGCCGAGTTGATTGGCTATTTCGACTAACTTCGCTGAGTGATCCTTCGCAACACAGATTTTTGAAAACTTATATACTCATTGAGAATTATTATTCTAGTATCAAATTTTGAACTTTCAACAATAATTTTTTCAGCCATGGCTTCCATTTTTGAGTTCTATGTTTGGAGGAGGTTTTGAAGAACTTGAAGGTTTAAAGGGTTTCAACTCCAAGATTTTGGACTTGGGTCTTGTGGATTCTTCACTCGTGACTTGTTTTGAGACTTAAATCTTCATAAGCATTTGAATGCAAACTTATAGTGGTATAAATTTCTATCTCTTATACATGGATATCTAAATCCCCAATTCATGGGATGTGATTTTGTGAATATGGGTTAGATTATCTGTTGGATCTTGCTTGTTGATGGTTTATTTGATGTGTAAATGTGATTTTATTTAGTAGTTGTGGTGGAACTTAATTAAATTGTAGTTGCAAATAAGATTTCACCTTTGTGTTTTCGGCTTGCTCGAGAGAGAGGTCGTAAAAGTAAGATTACTAAATTGATGCCCGGTGGGATTGGATCGACATGAGGTTCAGCTCGAGAGAGTGAACCCTAGTCCTTCTCCCACAGACTCAGCTCAAGAGAGTGAGTGGGCTAAGGCCGAGGCTGTGCTTAAAGAGTCAACTCGGTGTTCGAGTGAAACTTGGTTGATTAGGGGTAAGTTTCTCGAGAGAGAATTTACCCCAACTATAGTCTAGCCTAGTCACAAATATTCAACGAATTTACTATTAAAAGCATGTACCCAATAGTGTAGTTTAGCATGTATTCATATCCTATCCCAAGAATCCCGTCTCCATATTCGTATATCTCTCTATTTTTGTTGATTTTTCTCTTTAGTTGTTACAAACCCCCATTGTTCACTGACACTTTTGTGTCACCTCTTAGAATTAGTAAGGTTGTATTGGACAATGTTTTTAGCTATAACTAATTAGAACTAAATTTTATTTTTCTATTAATTCTCAATTCCACTCCCTTGGGACTCGACCCCAACCCTTGGTTGGGTTACTTTACTATTGTACGATCGTAGACACTTGCATTGGAAGTTGTGTCTTGATTATGCAAACATCAATCTTCAATCTTAAGCTACCATGAGTACTACTAACTCAATCTACCCTTGACATGCCTCTTACAATGCAATGTCAAGCTATCCTCACAAGCACACCAAGATGCTAATGTAAGCTATTCCTAGGACAATATGATTCTCAATCCCAAGCTACCATTAGAAGAGTATATATCCTCAATCCTAAAGCTACCATGAAATGGTATTGGCCTAACCAAATCAATCTACCATTAAATGCACTTCACAATTCTAGGTCAAGCTATCCATATGAAAGTATAAATCCTCAATCCTAAGCTACGATGAAATGGTATTGTCTTACCAAGTCAAGCTACACATGAAGGGATCTTATATCACAACTTCAAGCTATTCTAATCTATCATGCTTAGATTCATTTTAGGTTATTAAGCCAACCTAGAATCATTCTATGTGAGAGAACCTTGGATTCCTAGCATATTCATGCCTAAGTGTCTAGAACAGAAACAAAACACAACAAGATCACATACTATAGACTTTGCCTCCAAAGTCCTAACATTGATGGCTACAAGCCTCATTCTCAAGCTTAACTTCATTCTATCATCATTCATGCCTAGATTACAAGACATTCAATCACATTCTTCATTACGAGGTGATTCTAGTAATTATTCATCATAAAGGTGCAATTTATCTTTACAAGTCAAGACCCATCATATTCAATAAAGTCTAGTTCAATTCATGAATATATGTTACTAACTTTGAACGATTACTACTCATGACATTGATTTAAGAAGATCACCTTTGAACCTTCAATTTCACCTCTAATGGGATAAACCCACAAATATCACATACATCAATTTAAACTAGGGTTTACCATATAAATCCCATAAATTCATCATAATATCACTAAAAAGAGCTAAATAAATCATAATTAGGTATTATCCACTAGATTGGAATCATAACCAAACCCTACCCACAATGTAAGAAGAACCCTAGCTAGAATTGGATTTTTGATTTCACAATTGGGGGATTTCTAAAGGGCACTACGGGTGGAAGAACCCATAGATGAAAAATCCAAACATACCATTAATCAAATCCCTAACACAAGATTTCAACAATGGAGGTTGTTCTTGGTCCAAGCTTCAAGCTCTATCTTCTTCTTCTTCTTTTTCTTCTTCTTGGGTTTTCTAGAGAGAGAAATATTTGATGGAAGACTAAATTTTTGGGGATTTTGATTTGGGTCTTCTGAAAAGTGACTTAAATGGGTGGTTAAAATCTTAAAATATCTTATATAGGGGTTTTAGGACTAGGCAAAACGGCCCCACCCAATAACTTTCACATTTGGAATTACTCATTAACCCTTCCCCTTGACAGTCTACTGTCCAAACTTTATGAGAGGCACCACGGGTCGTGGTCCTCACCACTGGCCGTGGTCCTGCTTGTGGTCTTGGACCAGTAACTAGACCTTGGAGTCTTGGTCTCCACAAAATCAAGGAAGCACCACGAGACCTCCCACGATCTGTTGTCAAGACCACGAGCCGTGGTGATGGTCGTGGACCCTAGGCAGTAGCTAGGCCTAAGGGCCTTGCCTCCCACAATCCTAAGGGAATTCACGAACCCCTTCATGGACCGTGGTAAAGACCACTGGTCGTGAGGGTGGTCGTGAACCTTTGCCAGTGCATGGCCAAGATTGGGCATCCTTTGCCTTTGGCTTAGGCTTTGTCCCCTTGCGTTGGAACTTGCCCTTGCAACCCTTAACCACACCATAGATGGGCTTATAAATTATGGGGTCTAACACGTACCTTGATGTTTAACAACTAATCCTCTCATTCTAAGTATGGAAAGTCTCACCTACGACTCTATTCCTCATACATCAAACTCTAGAACCCTAGCTTGAGGCTCTAGATTGGTCTACTAGTTTTTGGAGTGTCACAAGATTGTGTGTACCAAAGGTAGATTAACACCAAGTGAGGATCATGTAGGAAGCTCATAGCTATAAATAATCTATCCATCCTCGTTCCACAAAGATGTATCCTAACTTGAGAGAAGTCTATTGGTTGAGTAGCATGAAAAAGTGCATTGTAGAATTCATTGCTAAGTGCCCGAATTGTCAACAAGCTAAGGCAGCGCACCAGAGGCCCTGTGGTATTGCTCAGAATATAGATATTCCAGAATGGAAGTTGGAAATGATCAATATGGATTTCCTAACTAGTTTCCCGCGGTCTCGCAGACAACATGGTCCATTTGGGTTATTGTAGATCAAATGAATAAATCTGCCCATTTCTTGCAAGTATAAATATTTATTCAATAGAAGATTATGTCAGGTTATATATTCAAGAGGTAGTTAGACCTCATGGAGTTCCAGTTTCCATTATTTCAGATAGAGGTGCACAATTTACTGCACAATTTTGGAAGTGTTTCCATAAAGGTTTGGGTTCGAAGGTGAATTGGAGTACCGCTTTCCATCCTCAAACTGATGGTCAAGCAGAGCGTACTATTTAGACTTTACAGTATATGTTGAGGGTCTGTGTGATCGATTTCAAGGGTAATTGGGATGATCACTAACCTCTTATAGAGTTTGCTTACAACAACAGTTATCACTCAACCATCTAGATGGCTCCTTAGAGGCTCTTTATGGGAGCATATGCAGATCTCCAATGGGATGGTTTGAAGTTGGTGAAGCTGGATTGATATGACCACACATAGTTCATAAAGCTATGGAGAAAGTGAAGATCATTCAAGACAAGTTTAAAATAGCACAAAGTCGTCAAAAATCCTATACTGATGTTAGGAGAAGAGACTTGGAGTTTGAGGTGGATGATTGGGTTTATTTGAAGGTATCACCCATTAAGGGTGTTATGAAGTTTGGCAAGAAGAGGAAGCTTAGTTCCTTGTATATCGGTCCTCACATGATATCCAAGAGAATTAGCAATGTAGCTTATTGACTTCACGTATCAGGACACTACTTTGGTTCAAGTGCCAACGATCGCGTGTAGTGATATAACCCAACCAAGGGGTGGGATCGTTCCCACACGGAGTGGTTTCAAAAAATAATAGAAAATTAAAATCAATTTATAATTAGTCATAGCTATAAACATTATCGAATAAAAGCATACTAAATCTAAGGGGTTAGGCAAGCGTCAATTATCAATGGGGTTTGTATTAGCTAATCAAAAAAAGCAACAAAAATATAAGGAAACGAGATAGGGAGACAGGATTCTTGGGATGTGATAGGAATATGGGATAAAAGACACTATCGGGTAGATGCTATTGATAATACATCGCTGAGTATTTGTAACTAGGCTAGACTTTAGTTGGGGTAAATTCTCTCTCAAGCTACTTACCCTGAATCAACTGAGTTTCTCTCGAACACCGAGTTGCCGCGTTTAAGCACAGCCTCCGCCTTAGCCCATTCACTCTCTTGAGCTGAAAGTGTGGGAGAGGTCCTAGGGTTCACTCTGTCGAGCTGAACCTACGACAACCCAATAACCACCGGCTATCGCTTTAGTAGTCTCAGTTTTAAAACATCTCTCTCGAGCCAGCCAAAAACACTAAGATGAAATTGTATTTGCAACTATAATCTCAAACACAACTACTAAACAAAATCACATTTAAACAATGAATATACCAATATTAAGCAACACCCAACAGTAAATTTAACCCATATTCAAAAAATCACACCCCAAGAATTGGGGTTTTAGCTAAATATAGAGAAAAGGTAGAAAATGATACCAAATCGAAGTAACATCAACCGGGTATGATTTATTTTCAGTTTAAACGAGTCTAGGATGTAGAATATTCAACACCCACTTCCAATTTCTTGGAATTGGAAGTCTTAAAATCTTCAAAAGCTAAGAACAAGGTCTCTCTACTTAAAACTTAGAAAAATTAAATGTTGTATCTGAAATTGCATACTAAGATAAACATTTAAACTAGTATTTACAGTTGTCTAAGAATGTGCTGTGAAGGACCATTAGGTGCAGTTAGTTGGGATCGACGACACACTCGGTGATCCGCCCTTTGGTCAGGTTCATCGTCTTTCTACTTTTGCCTTCACCATTATCGCATAATGAGGCATTGGGCGATAGAGTGTTGCTTCGCGGAACTGCTCGGCGGCACACTGACTGCTCCTTGTCATCGCAGACTTCACCTTCTTCTTCAGGGCTTAGCACACTGGAACATTCGTTGGGATTTAGGACCTTTAGGCAATCCTCAGGAAGTCTTTTCTCCATTCTTCCAGCCGCCTTGTTCCTTTTTGCTTGATAGCGTCAAATCTTTGTCTCTCAATCAAAATTCCTGAAACTTAAGGGTTTATATCAGTTATTGAGACAAAATATGCATTTGAGGACACTAATTCTATCAAAATATAACCCTAAACGAGCCAAATTGTGGACTCATCAACATGCCCAACTTAAACTTTTTCTTGTTCTCAAGTAAAACTCAAAGTTCAACAGTTCAAAATGGATGTCTCAAACAGTGCTACACAAGACTCAATCATTAATGTACACAACAAGGCTCAAATTTATCATTCAAGGATCAGTTGTATACTCAAAGATTCAAGTTGTGATACACCATTATCGAAGATTCTAAAGCTCGCTATACTTGCTTCAAATGCAAGTTCATGCTCAACAAAGGAAATCAAATGCCCTCACACAAAAGAATGATTTCATATTCACACACAATGGTTTAACAATTTAAAGTTCCGAAATCAAATGCAAGGCTCACACTCACAAAGAAGAACATAATGCATGTTTTCACCCATAGGTTTGCCCGTATTTTACAATCAACAATTGTGTCAGCTCACTCAAGTTCAAAAAGGTCTTTTCAAGACTTGTAATGGGGCTGAATGCAAATGTATGGTCATTTAGGATCAGTGACTTCCATCCTCATGAAATGTGGTACTCACAACACTTCCTTTCCTCTTCTCTCATCATTTTCTTTAGTGCTTAGAAGTCATCCAATTATTCACTTTCCATGGTTTGTTCGGAAACCCCATTACTTTTTACACTTCTCATAACTTTATTTCACAACTTTTTCTTTTTCTTTTATTTTCTCTTTTGTTTTGTATGGAGGGGTTCCATTTCGTTTAACAACATGGTTTAAAGGGGACTTTTCTTGCGCTTCTTGACTTGCCTTCTCTTTTCACCACACCCCCAACTTAGGCTTGTGGCCTAAGTTGGCTATTCAATAAACCACAAATAACGAGGATTATGGGTAGTGAATTTAAGAAAGGTTATGTTTTCATCAAGTTTCTTCCAAAGAAAGGTAAGGCTCAGGGGGTGTTAAAAAGAGGTTCACACATTCACAAGGTAGGTCACAAAGAGGTATATGTCAAATTGTCTCACACTTTTTGAAGTTGCCTAAG
Organism: Solanum chiquidenum; assembly: GCA_029582725.1. NCBI lineage: Eukaryota > Viridiplantae > Streptophyta > Magnoliopsida > Solanales > Solanaceae > Solanum > Solanum chiquidenum. The sequence goes on along the minus strand of JAJOOS010001000.1, from coordinate 39,413 downwards.
ATCATATCAAGAGATAGCCTTACTTAGTCGACCAGACCAGCGGGGCAAATTCTGGGTGTAATCATGCATGGTTCATAGTAAGCTCATCACACAAGGCATTGATACCAAAGTCAAACAACACTCCACACTTTCTCTAGTGTGCAACGATCATCATAAGAGACTCGATTTGATAATTGGCTAGTCATAATGTGATGCAAAGAGTTCACATATTGTCTATGCAACTTCATTTGGTCTCATTTAAGTCGTACATTCATGCTTGTTCGATTATGAGCACTATTTGAGTCATCTATATTGATCAGAACCGAGACTCAAATTTTCTGAAGAACAACCACATTCAAGTATATACAAGAGGTGGCGAAAATTTTGGAAGGGTCAAAATCGGGTCAAAATCATGTACAAATTAAAGAAAAAGGAGCCACAAGCTCAAACATCTGCTAAAAGCAGTATAAAACACAATGACCCAAATATATCAACAAAACATGAACATTAATATTCACACAAAAGGTGGGCCTCACCCCACCACAAATAAAAACCATTTTTCCTCAAATGCAAATGCAGTAAAGTATCAAAAAGTGAAAGAAAGTAAGACAGAGAGTGAGGTAAAGAATAGATCATATCTATGCAGTCTCTCCATCTATTTGGGCCTCAGTGCCCGGTAGTCTGTACTTGGGCATCAGTGCCCAAAATCACCTCAGAAGAGCCAGCTTCACCAGAAACAACAAAAGGTGTACCTATTAGGGAAGCCAACACACCCACATCTATCATGGCTGGTTCAGTCTCAGTCAGATTTTCATCTGCAGCTCCCTTTGTCTCCTCAAGCATCTTCTCATCAGTCTCTGCCTCTCAGGATCGGTTGTTTGCTCCGTTCTAACCCCATGTACGGTGGTGGTCTAAGGCATCTCAAGAACATCTAGAATCTCCACTGTACCAAAGACCATGGACATATCAATGGACTTCAGGTAGTCCACATCTTTTCTCAGCTCAGCAATGGTGGATTTTAAAGCCGTCACCTCCTCTTTGGCCCCTTGGTCGCGCTCACACACCGCTATCTTGGATGCTAGGGCATCAATGGTAGTGCTCAGTAGTGTCACAACAACAGCGAGGGCAGTCTAAATCTTGCCCGGAATAAAGGCCTCTAGACTGGCAGCCCGACGATCGACAGATTGAGCAAGCTGCCCCATCCAGAGTAGGGAAGCTTGGGTGAGTGGAGGGTGGGAAACAACAGTAAAAATAGTACGTCTGGGAGGAATTGCAGCAACAGAAGAACCTGCAGTATCAACAGGAGTAGTAGTGGCAATAGATATAGATGAAGGCCCATGGGCCGGAGTAGGCAAAGACCCCTGCAGGTGATGATTCTGTGTTTACTGAGTCCATTGCGGTTACTTTCTTGTTTTCTTCTTGATCCTTAAGGTACTCATCTTCGATCCTCTGGATATCAGTGAAGGATATGGGAGTTACCTCCACATGCTTCTTTGCATCTCTAGGTACCCGAGCACGTCTGGACAACTCGGTGATCAATACCGGGAAGGGAAGTGAGGTGTAGCGCTGCTTTGCACGCATAAGAATCTCTTAAGCAATGATCATCCCCAAATTTATTCTAGTTTCCTTTATAATGCAACCCAGACAGTCTGCCTTAGCAAGGTGAAGGATCGGCTCATTTTAGGGGGGCATGATTGTGCTGCTGATAAAACTGAACCAAAATCTTGCTGCTATGTTCAGATCTTTCTTTTCAATCAGGGCCCCTTCTGCATGCCGGATGGAGATGAGGCATCACATGACCCGTAAGGTTCTCGAGCAGCTGAATGGATCTGGAATAAAAACCAATCATCTATTTTATCACTTCGGTTTTCTCCTTCATCTCTTCCAGCACCCTATCATGCTCACTTACCTTGTTGAGAATTATTGAGAGCATTCCCTCGACACGTTTACTCTAACTAACCTTGGGATTTCTTCGCTCATGAGGGGGGGACATATCAGTCCTTTTTTTTGCATTCGACTTCATCCGTCTGAGTCATCAGTACGATCAACATGAAGTCCTTATCTACTTTTTGGTTTCCTTCATCCATGTGATCAAGCAAGTGGGCTACTGTGTAATACCACCCGGAATGAGTTGGTCAGCCAATGCTTTGTTTCCGGGACCAATACTTCTGTAGAAGCAGTCTAGGAGGACTATATCGGGAATTTCATGAGTGGGGTATCAAATCAGAAGCGATTTAAACCTTGCTCGTGCCTCATGAATCCATTCACTTTCCAATTATTTGAAGGTTAGAATGTGATCCCTGAACATCATTACTTCTAATGGAGGAAACTCCATTTGCTCATGAGTACTTCTATACATACTCACCTCCTCTATTTCAAAGCTCAAACAAGCAAAATACAAAACTAAAAATTAAGTAAGTAGAACTACAACTAAGAAGAATAAAATTTTTACTAAACTAAAAAATCTCAAATAACACCACTCCCTAGCAGTGACGCCGTTTTTTACTTCACGTATCAGGAGACTACTTATGTTCAAGTACCAACGATCGCGTGTAGTGAAATAACCCAACCAAGGGTTGGGATCGTTCCCACATAGAATGGTTTCGAGAATTAATAGAAAATAAAATTAAGTTCTAATTACTCATATCTATAAATATTATCGAATAAAAACATACTAAATCTAAGGGGTGACACAAGCGTCAATTATCAATGGGGGTTTGTATTAGCTAATCAACAAAAACAACAAAAATATAAGGAAACGAGATAGGGAGACGGGATTCTTGGTATGTGATAGGAATATGGGATAAAAGACACTATCGGGTAGATGTTATAGATGGTACATTGCTGAATATTTATAACTAGGCTAGACTTTAACGGGGGTAAATTCTCTCTCGAGCAACTTACCCCGAATCAACTCGGTTTCTCTCGAACACCAAGTTGTCGCGTTTAAGCATAGCCTCCGCCTTAGCCCATTCACTCTCTCCATCTGAAAGTGTGGGAGAGGGCCTAGTGTTCACTCTCTCGAGTTGAACCCACGATGACCCAATAACCACCAGCTATCAATTTATTAGTCTTAGTTTTAAAACCTCTCTCTCGAGCAAGCCAAAAACACTAAGATGAAATCATATTTAGAACTACAATCTCATTAAGTTCAAACACAACTACTAAACAAAATCACATTTAAACAGCGAATATACTAACAATAAGCAACACCCAACAGTAAATTTAACTCATATTCACAAAATTACACCCCACGAATTGGGGTTTTAGCTAGACATAGAGAAAAGGAAGAAGATACCAAATCAAAGTAACAACAACTGGGTATGATTTTTTTTACTTTAACGAGTCTAGGATGAAGAATCTTCAACACCCACTTCCAATTTCTTAGAATTGGAAGTCTTCAAATCTTCAAAAGCTAAGAACAAGGTCTCTCTACTTGAAACTTAGAAAAATAAAATGTTGTATCTGAAATTTCATACTAGGATAAAAATTTAAACTATATTTATAGTTGTATAAATATATGCTGCGAAGGAACATTCGGTGCAGTTAGCCGAGATCGCCAACACACTCGGTGATCCGCCCTTTGGTCTGGTTCATCACCTTTCTGCTTTGCCTTCAGCATTCTCGCATTTTGAGGCATTGGGCGATAGAGTGTTGTTTCACGGAGTTGCTCGGCGACGTTCCGACTTCTCCTTTTCATCGCAAACTTGACCTTCTCCTTTAGTGCTCAACACACTGGAACATTCAGTGGGATTTAAAACCTTTCGGTGACTCGCCTAGTAGTTTAGACGACCTCAGGAAGTTGTTTCTCCGTTCTTTCAGCTGCTTTGTTCCTTTTTGCTTCATAGCCTCCAAGCTTTGTCTCTCAATCAAAATACCTGAAACTTATGGGTTTACATCAGTGATTGAGACAAAATATGCATTTGAGGACACTAATTCTATCAAAATATAGCCCTAAATTAGTCCAAATTGTGGACTCATCACTTATGAGCTGGTGCTATCACCAGAGTTAGCAGCATTCCATTCGGTGTTTTACATTTTTATGTTAAGGAAATGTATGGGAGATCCTTCACTTATTATAAATATAGAGATTGTTGGTGTTAAGGACAACCTATCTTATGAGAAGATACCTGTTGAGATCCTTGATCATCAGATTCACAAGTTGAGAACCAAGGAGGTAGCATCAGTCAAGGTCTTATGGAGGAATCAGTTTGTTGAAGAAGATACTTAGGAGGTTGAGAATGATATGAATAAGAGATACCCACATCTCTTCCCTTCCGAAGATATTCCATACCAAGGTAATGACCTTTTGTAAAACTCTTTAAATTGATATGCTATGTTATGTTGTATTGCATGTTCGGTGTCTAAATTAGGTGTTAGATGTTGCCACCCTTAGTCCTAATTACTGTGATTTCATTCGAGGAATAATGTTCCCAATAGGGAGATATTGTCACACCTCGGTTTGAGAAAGAGCTAATTTTAGAAAGAACTAAATTGGAAAGAGCTAAATTGAGAATTTTGCAAGTTAGTCTTAAATTGTTAGTTTTGGGTCAACATCAAACAACCATAACTTCAGTACATGATGATTTAGGTGGTCCATGAGATATCAAATGAAAAATCGTTGATTTCTCTTTCCAACGCCACCGAGTTTGCTAAATTATGAGTTCGGATGGGGAGATATACCCGTTTGAGTTCGGCATGTCTAGTTAAGGAAATTCATCCAAATTAAGAAGGGGTATTTTGGTTCTTTCCTTACCCCACTATGTTTTCACGTTTTGGTTACCCCGAATAAAGGTCTAAATTGATTTGGATCAGTTTTCACAATTCCAAAACATGGTTAGGGTTTTAGAGATAAGTGCAAGAAGAGAAAAAAAAGAAGTTCAAGCGTTCGTTCAAAATTCTTGCGATTGTTGAGGAAGTTTCGCCAAATATTTGATCCTTACGATGTATGTAAGTTCTCATAATATTGGGTTAGTTCACCCACACGCCAATCATATGATTTTTATCTGTAATTTCATTCTTGAGGTTGAATGATTTAAGTTCTTGAGGTTTTGTGCTTCATTCTTTGATAATGGAGTTCTTGTTGAGTTGTTGAGGTGAGGGTTGCAAATGAGATTTTTCTTGATCAATTTATGTGTAAATTTCGTTTCACATGTGGTTAGTTTAAAAATCCAAAAGTGTTTGATGGAAATCGTTCTATTCTATATGAGTTAGGGCATGAGATTGAATAAGAAAATTCATCAAATTCTGGGCAGGGTCTTGGGGCGGAGCGCCACCATTGAGCCAAAACTACTACCCACTAGTCTGGGGCCTGGCACGACGCGCCACTTAGTTCACCCCAAACATTGGTTAGTAGTTTTGGGGCTGGCACCCTACGCCACTTAGTGCCCATGGTTACCAGGTCCACTACACTTTCGACCTTCTTTCCGTGTGAGTTCCCTTGAATCGTACCCATGTTTCTACCTGACATCTACACTTAAAATCTTGATTAATCCTTGAGAGATCATGCATATCCAAATCATGACTCTTGAATTCATATTTCAAAGTCAAGATAGAGTTAAGACTCAAGTTTGAGGAAGTTCTTTGAGTAATTTTGAGAAGTCTTTTACAATCTTTTAAAGCTTTTTTAAGACGTAAGTACTTGAGTATGAGTATGAGGAGAGTTGAGATTTATTTTTCAAGATGAATATATGGGAACTAAGTATTACCAAGAGTGAATGCTTTTATATTTAAAACGAGAAGACATCTTGCTTTGCAAATGAGTGTATGAGGACTTTTGAGCACTATATCTTTTAAAAGAATCTTTTGAGTAATAATCTCAAAGTTGAGGATGAGGAAATGTTTTTAAATCATATGAGCATGAGTTATATTATTGGGAGTAGTACTGAGCACCGATATGGGGACGAGTTCAGACAAATCAAAGTCCTCATAAACCATGTATGCTAACATGGGTAAAGGGTCATACTTTTTAGATAGTTCCTTATTGCTTTAAGAATAGCTTAGTGTATCCACTTTGTTGAGTATGTATGATACTCCGTGAAGATATAGGGCAGTTCTGGCATCATGGGCAAGATGTTGTATCATTACATAGCTCATAGTGATGGTTGTCGGTTAGAGAATCCCCCAATTAAGAGTAAAGAGTTATTATTGTATTTTTAAATACTTTGAGTTGTGATTTAATTCTTTAAAAACTTACTTTATACTGCATCTTTTCTTTTTTTCTTTATAATGAGTTAAGTATTCTGGAATTGAGTCCAGTATTTCTGAGTTTGAGTAGCTTAAGTATCTTGCATATCTTTGAGTATCCTTGAATATCTTTGAGTTGAGTTAAGTTGAGATGAGGTAAGTATGTTCTTCCATCCTATTAGATCAAGCTTATATTTGTGCTTTAGAAATCCCCTTACATACTCGTACATTGCATGTACTGACGTCATTTGTCCTGCATCTTTTATGATGCAGATGCAGGTAACCATGTTCATCAACAGGCGCTCTATTGATACAACTTGCAGTCTAGAGTTGCTTTGGTGAGCCTCCATGCTTCTGGAGGATTCCCTTTTATTTTTTAAGTTTTGTTAAGATATCATGGGTCTTGTCCTGACGTCTATCATAGTATTTAGAGGCTTAATAGACAGTAGAGTTTTAAAAAGTCTGTTTCATTTTCAATTTTTAATGTTCTAGACTTGAGTTGCCTCTTTTGGCCTGTTGAATGTTTTCTTTAAAATATTTTGAGTTATCTATTTTGAGACTGTTTGCGAAACCTTTCTTTTTGAGTTCATCTCATGTTGAATAAGTCTTCCGCTGAGCATAGAGCAAGGTCAAGGGTTCTCTTGGGGACCAATAATGGTTCTCGAGTGCCAATCGATTCCAGGGTGTAGGCTCGGCCTATGACATCGCCAACCCGATTGGCGATGTGTCGAGTACTCCTCATCTTGCCTTTTTGGCGTGACTTTTTACCATCTCTTTTCTCTTACTTTTGGCGATTGAGATCGGCATCGCCAATCTCTTTGGTGCATCGCCGAACTGCTAATCTGCTTGCCAACTTGGTCCCATCCATGGGCTGGTCTTCTAGAACTTTAGTCGAGCTGAAGGTCCACTCGGCGACTCGCCAAGTGGCTTTGGCGAGTACCGACCTTGCTTTCCTTCCACTTTTTAAGTTTTTTGCTCTTATTTGCCTCGTAGTGTCCTTGCCTTGCTCTTTTGCCTTTATTGTTGCATATTAACATTTTAACATCAGTTATGAGCATAAATTAAGCATTGAGGACACTGATTTCCCGAGTATTAAGCTCTAAATAAGTCGAAATCCCCTACTCATTACTGACCATAAGAACTTAATTTTCTTTTGGATGAATGTCGTCAATGGAGATGCAATCAGAGAAAACCCTTCCATAAACTTTCTATAATAACCCACAGAACCCAAGAAACTTTGAATATCCTAAGGGGATACAAGTCTAGGACAACTCTTAACCGCATCCATCTTCTTAGATCTACCTCAATACCCTTACTGGAAATAATGTGACCAAGAAACTCCACGAACCTCAACCAAAACTTACATTTGCTAAAATTTGCAAATAGTTGTTGGTCCTTGAGGACTTCCAACACAATCCTCAAATGCTCGACATGCTCGTCCTCACTCCTTCAGTAAATCAAGATGTAATTGATAAACACAATCACAACCATGTCTACATATTATTGAAACACGCTATTTATCAAGTCAATAAATTTGCCCGGAGCATTTGTCAAACCAGATGACATTACCAAAAACTCATAATGACCATACTGAGTTCGAAAACTCATCTTCAGAATTTCATCTTCCTTCACCCTCAATTGGTGATAACCCAACCAAGGGCCAATCTTAGAGAAGTAACTCTCACTTTGGAGGTTGATTAGGTTGTTCAATCTTGTTTACTTGTATTGGCAGCACTTCGTAATCAGAAATCACTCAAATATGAACTCATTCTATTTGATTTTATTATGCTTTTAACTTTCTGTTTAACTGTGCTGGTTTCTTTGGAGATAACATTTCCCTATTTACAGAACCAAAGATCTTTTTATCTTCAACTTTAACACTGTAACTTTGTAGTGGTTCCTACTCCTAGAAGGATTTGGAATCTCTTGTTAACTGGTTTATTTATTATGAGCTTCTTCTTCCTTGTAAGACTCATTTATAACAGGAAACTTTCTGCAGTTGTTTCTTGTTGTAAAAGCAACCCAATTAATTCTGCTACATGAGATTAACATTCTCGTAGTTTCAGTTAGACTCGGACTGAAAGGAACATGTTTGCGCAACTTGTTCCTTTCATGTATTCCCCTTTTTGTCAATCATCAAAATCTTTCTCTATCTAACAATTGAGAATTTGTATTACATTATCCGTTCCATGAGAGGACTAGGTATGTGTAATTTTTTATCATGTGGGACATGTTTCATGCATTAGTTGACTTAGTACATTGTGATTCGAAATATATATTACATTGTGGATGTGGTATATGTGCTCACCTATTTTAATATTTTGTAGTTTCTTATTGACATTCATGTTTTGGAAATGGTTGTAAGATTCTACAAGTACACTGAAATTGTGTATTGATACTACACTTGCTATTTTCTTATTAAATATAGTGCATATTCATGCAGATGACATCGGACTCGGTTGAGAGACGCTTGTATATCTAAATTCAAGTGTGAGTACTCTTCTATGCTATGGTGGATTCTTTTTATTTCTTTGCCCATCTTTTGCTTCGGAGGTGAAAATTTCTCTTGCTCTGGCGGCAACAAAATTTGAATACCTCCTTTTGACATATCAAATGTATTTGTTGATGAATCAAGGTCGTTGTTGTAAAATTCGCTGCAAGTTTTCCTCTTTATAAAATGTTGTTATATAATAGTCGTGAGCTAAATTAGTTAAGATGTGTCCAATCCCTTGCTTCTTGCTCCAACTTAGGATTAGACTCGCCAGGGCTGTTGGAGTTCCAGCTTTCTATAAGTGCATGACTTGACTGTCTTTTACAATCACCCTCCACAACATAATCAATACCTGTTTTATACAGTTGAGGTTATTAATTTGCCCATTTGGTAAAATATGTCCATGATTTATAGATTCTTCTTTTTTCTTCATCGGATAGTAATTAATAAAATGTGGTCACCTTCTTCATTCTCTTGCGGTAGTTTCTTATATTTTTATTTTTTATCCTTATTAAGGCCTGAGGAGTGCTCATCCTCGAGCATATTTTTTACAGTGATTTGGGCCTTGTTAGGTGATTCCATCTTGAAGGGGATAGGGAGAAATTACTATGTTTTGAAAGACTTCTTTTTCACTTCTGGTCCCTCAGTTCTTGCTTAATGCTAATCCTCCTTTATCTGGTGGGGCTGGTGGATTTAGGTCTTCATGGAATGTATTCATTGTTCAAATTGTTATTTTAGTGAGAAGGTAGAATTTCTCTCTCTTCTTCCATCGTTGCTTATAACTATTCACAAAGTTGCAAAATACTACTCATTTACTAGTTAATAATTGATGATTGGAAAAAAAGATTTCAACATGTATAAGTCAAAACCAAGAAAGAGTGATTTTCCATAAGGTTTACAAAATAAAATACTTACTAGAGTACTTGCTGAATACATATACTTGTAGTTATAAGAAGACAATTTATGCAGATATCTGAAATTAAGTACCCTAGCAAATGAATTGCACATTTGCCCGTCTTTATAAAGTAAATAAATATAAATTATCTAGTATCTTCCTAAGAAAAAGTAAAATAGCCAAAATGAAATCCGAAGAAAGTATAGTGAATTCATTGCGAGGAATTGGGTGCTGGGATCTTCTAAACCTGCAAAACATTAGCCACATGGCCCCAAATCAACTTGAAGTGACAAGTTTCATCACTAGCTATCTTGTATTTTTTTCAAAATTAGGACCATCCTTTTTTATGATAACCATATGCCCATTATACTCTATTTCCACTCCCCATTGTATTCCTTCTTCATTAAACAACCTCATATTCTTCATGTTGACTATGTGTGTCCTTAGGCCGAATCTGATCGGGATAGTCTAATAGACATATTCATCAAGCAAACATGACCTTTAGATTTTAAGGAAAATAATTAGCACATAAAGGAATGAAAAATTTAGCAAATGTGAAAACAAAATGTACTCATTATTAAACCTTACTATAGAAGTAGTGTCTATTTTTTTTTTAATAACAATTTCAAAATACGGACTGTCACCATTTAAGTTCAGGAAGCAGTGTTGACTGCTATTTTTCGGACCAACTTCTTCGCTTCTACGATTAGCTTCTCCGACCTCCTGATCTGCAACAAACTTGAGATAAGTATAACAACTACTATGATATAATTCATAGCGACAGAAATGTTATGGAATATTTAAGACCACAAGTTTTTAAAGTCTTATGGCCACATATATTGATTTCATAACATGTTTATAATCATTAGTATTAACAGTAAGCTTCATTTCAGTTTTAAACTATATGAATCTATAAAATGTTTTATCGCATTAATTGAAACATTGGAGTTGCTTCTTGTTTTTAGGACAGATTGAGGATCTTAATTATTTATAAGTTTTACTCGCGTTGATCTTACTATACTAAAAAATTCTCTTAAATAGTTTAAAAAGTCTAACAAGCTTTTGGCTTTACTGGTACCATGTCGGGTTGCTGCTCGTGCTCTTCAGAGCCTTTACTTATTTCGTGTAATAGATATCCAAGTGCAATCCAATACTACTAAATGGGTTAACTTAATAGCTAATAAACCAGTTAAGATGTTTACTTACCTTGAGACACTTCTTGCTCAATTACATTAGCATTAGTTTGAAAGTTAACTGGAATATATTCCTCTTTTTCCTCGACTACATAGCATAAGTTTGGAGGTTCACTGGAATATTATCTGATTCATTCTCTTGATCTATTGGATATTAATTTTTTTGTTGTAATCTGATCACATGAAGTGACATCAAAATGAGAACGAGCGTTGTATCTGAAGATCCAAAAGTTCCTGACTCTTATTGAGTAATAGTCACAAAATTCCTTCCATCCTTTGGTTAGCCAAATTTGGCCTTGAGTAACTCGGCTAATTAAATTTGCAGGTACAAACTACCTCCTATTAACATATCCATAAATTTGGTTTATCAAATGTTGAATTCTCCAAATGTCTATATATCCTTGGGTATGAAAGGAATGCCTTTGATCGAGGGAATGAAATTTTATCTTCTTACATGATTTTGAGAAATTTTCATTGAACAAGAACCATATATACATAATTATTTAAAAGTATATAGTTATTGTTGGATCTAAATAAACAGTTAACAAGGACGGAAATTACATTTGCATGAAATCGGGAATCTGTGAGAAAATCCAAGATTAAAAAGAGATATTAAGAAGGGAAGATGTAAAAAGTACTTACGAGATGGCATAATTCATCCGAGGAAGAAATGACTTGGAAGAACTTAGGGTGAGGAATGTAGGAGAAGAGTTCCAACAGGAGTAGTCATGGAACTTGTTTACCATGGCCGCAATTGAGCAATGGATGAGACTTTTTTGAGGAATGATTTTTATAGGACTATGTCATGTGTGCACTCGCAATGACTATGTGATGTTTGACTCACGAGGACTATATGATGTGTGAGTAATGAGGACTATGAGATACGTGACTCACGAGGACTATGTGTTGTGTGACTGACGAGGAATATTGTGTGTGACTTACGAGGCTAAAGAAAAACATATGACTAGTGTTTGACCAGATTTTCAAAATCAGTAGTCATGTGTTTTTCTTTTTCCTCGTAAGTCACACGCATCACATTGTCCTCGTGAGTCATACAATACATAGTCCTCGTGAGTCACACACCTCATAGTGCTCATGAGTCACACATCACATAGTCCTCGTGAGTCAAACATCACATAGTTATCGTCAGTGCACGCATCACATAGTCCTATAAAAATCATTCCTCAAAATATTTACATCCATTTCTCAACTGTGGCCATGGTAAACAAGTTCATGACTCTTCCTTTTGCAACTGTTCTCCTATTATTTCTCACCCTATGTTCTTCCAAGTCATTTCTTCCTCAGATGAATTATGCTCTCTCGTAAATACTTTTTCCATCTTCCTTTTTTAATATTTCTTTTTAATCTTGGATTTTCTCACGGATTCCCAAATTTATTTTAATGCAAATGTAATTTCCGTCCTTGTTGACTATTGATTTAGATCCAAAAATTACTATATAATTTTAAATAATTACGTATATATGGGTCTAGTTCAATGAAAAATTCTCAAAATCATGTACGAAGATAAAATTCATTCCCTCGATCAAAAACATTCCATATTGGGAAACCTTTCAGGTTTCTCAAGTTTTGGACTGAAAGAGAGGATTTTAGAGAAGTGGTGGAGAAGAATTGGCTGGCTGAGAGTTTAGATGATATTTTCGTACAGCTTAAGCAGAAACAACAGAGGACCAAGATGAAATTAGCCAAGTGGAGTAAAGAAACTTTTGGGGATATTTTTAAAACAACTAGCAATTAGAGAAGATATTGTGAAATTGAAGAAGAAAATATTTCTTGACGATCTATCACCTGCTAACAAAAGTATTCTACAGATGGCTCATGCAGAGTTGAAGGTTTATTTACATATTGAAGAAAAGTTTTGGAGAAAAAGAGCTAGTGTGCAGTGGTTTGAGGAAGGGGACAGGAACACTAAATTCTTTCACAGTCTAGTGAGAGGAAGAAGACAAAGGCTTTACATGAGGAGAATTATTAAATCTGATGGCTTATGGGTAGGATCAGAAAATGTGATTGCAGAAGAAGGGCTTAATATTTTTATCGAACAATTTACCGCAAGGGTAAATCATTCTGACCTATCTCTACTAATGCATATTAATCATGCAATATCACAAAATGAAAATGATATATTGACCAAATTACCTGATGAGGATGAGATTAAGAGGGTAGTATTTGAGTTAAATGCAGAAAGCTCTTGTGGATCGAATGGTTTTTCTGGGTGTTTTTATAACAACTGTTGGGACACTGTTGGATCATATGTGATAGAAGTAGTTCAGGCTTTCTTCATAGGATCTATTTTACCTAAGTCTATTACTCACACTAACTTGATGCTATTACCTAAAAAGGATATTTCTCAATCTTTTTCTGATTTTAAATCTATCAGCTTGAGTAATTTCCTTAGTAAAATCATATCCTAGAATCAATCTGAATTTGTTAAAGGCAGAAATATTACTGAAAATTTATTGTTGGCTCAAGAAATTATTACTGATATTAGGTTGAGGGGCAAACCTTATAATGTGATAATCAAGCTTGACATGACAAAGGCATATGACAGGGTTGATTGGAGATTTTTTATCAAAGTAATGGAAAAAATGGGTATTAATTCTATGATGTTTGAAATGATCGGGAGAATTATTGCTAATACTTGGTACTGTTTATTGACTAATGGTCAGGCACATGTTTTTTTTCATTCATCAATGGGGCTTAAGCAAGGAGATCCTCTGTCTCCTGCTTTGTTTATACTTAAAGCTGAGCTATTAACTAGAGCTCTAAATCATCCATTCCTAGAAGAAGAATATAGAGGATATTGTCTTCCAAAATGGAGTGAACAGCTGAATCACTTATCTTATACTGATGATACAATTATTTTTGCCTCTACTGTTAGGAGTTCTCTCTAATTGATAATGCACACATTGAAAATGTATGAACAACAATCAAGACAACTTATAAAAAAAGAAAAAAAGTTTTTCTTACTTGTTTAACAAAGTTGTTGTTAGTTGGTGAAGGAAATCACAGGTTTGCAAAGGGAATTTTCCTTTAACTTACTTGGGTTGTCCTATTGGCCATGCTAAGAAGAAGAAGATTCATTTCCAAGAGCTCATATAGAAGATTCATAATAAACTTCAAATGTTGAAAGGGAAACTTCTATCTTATGTGGGCAAAGCAAAGTTTATTAACCATGTATTGTAGAATATTCTTGCCTTTCTCCTCTCATCTATCAGGACTCCTAAATGTGTCATTAATGATATTCATAAGAATTTTGCAAAATTCTTCTGGGATTCTAAAGAACCAGGAAGAGCCATATACTAGGTAGCATGGGGGATAGTTGTTTGCCCAAGGATGAGGGAGGTATAGGTTTTAGATATTTATTTGATGTCTCCAAAGCTTTATTTGCTAAGCTGTGGTGGAATTTCAGAACAAAAAATAACATGCGAACAAATTTTATGTGAAATAAGTACTGTAGAGGACAAAGGCAACAATTACTGGACTTGAAAGGAGGATCTCAAGTCTGGAGAGCTATGTTACAAGCTAGGGATTTCTTTGATCCAGAGATCTGGTGGAAACCTAGAGAAGGACACGCTAGTGTGTGGTTTGATAACTAGACACAACTAGGCACTTCACATTTTTTAATACCTATATCACATAACCAAAGTCAAATGGAAGATTTCAAGGAACTATATGCTCAAGATGGATGGAAGATTAATGCACTTGAAAGTAATTTCAATGAGGATATATGCAATCACATATGCAATACCCTAGGAAACGTTACTAGTACTGAAGGAAGATATAAAGCATGGTGGATGCCTAGTAGTGATGATAAATTCAAAGTTAGCTCAGCCTTGGAATTATGCAGAATAGAGAAGAGTATATAGAAGATATCTCCAAAATTTGGGATAAAGGTTTACCTTTTAAGGTATCCTTTTTTATGTGGAGATTATGGTTTAGAAGAATTCCTATTGGGGAAGTCTTAATTAGAAGGAACATAGTAAAGAGGGTTGATTGTAGTTTCTGCAATAATAGTGCTCCTAAAACTTTATCTCATCTATTTGTCAATTGTCCTAGTGCTCAAGTTGTTTTAAAAACTTTAAGAAATACTGCAGGACTATCATTCCAAATTAATCAGCTTCAACAGATTATGGATGAATGGTTGAAAGTTGATGATAGTCTCAAATTGAAGCAATTGATTAAAGTAGTTCCTGCTTTCATAACTTGGGAAATTTCGAAGAGGATAAATGTGATGACGCATGGTGGAAATATGTCAACAACCTAAATGATTTTAGAGATACATAGAAACATCTACTTATTTACTAAGAGTAGATATCCATGGTTAAAGAATGTCCCTCAAAACTGGCCATTAATTGTCAAATAACTTTTAGGATATGCTCCATTAACAAAAAATATGATGGTGAGATGGAGTCATCCCCCCATGGGAGTATATAAATGCAATATTGATGCTTCTTGTCAGTTTGAATCGGGAGTTTGGGATATAGACTTTAGTATTAGAGATATGCAAGGAGATTTGAAATATGTAGAATCTAGAAGAATTAGTACTACATAAATTTTGGAGGCAGAGCTCATGGCAATTAAGGAAGGATTACAATATTGCAGTCAAGGAAATTTCATTCCATTGATAATTGAGAGAGATTCACGGATGGCTTTGAAAGTTGTACATGGAGTATTGGAGGTTCCATTGCAGATATCTTGGGATACCAGACACATTCAGACAATGATAAGGAGTCATGGGGTGGAGGTGGTTCATGTCCTCAAAGAAGGGAACAACCTCATTGATTCTTTAACTAAATCATTTGCTCATTTTGCAGGTAAAGAGAGACAACAGTATCAAAATATACAGGAACTACCGCAATAGGCCAAAGCTATTTTGTAACAAGACAAAGAAAAGACTCCTAAATTGACAATTCGGAAAGTTCAAACCAAACATTATAAAGGTGCTTAAAAAACACGACATCAGTTCAAAGCAAACCAGGATAGGACTAAATTAGAAGGTGAAAGATTACCTTAATCTTCTGGAAAATGTTTAGTGAGGCAAGGTCGTAGATTAGTCGACTTAAACAGTGGTACTAATCTCATTGGGGTTCAACCTGTTGAGGAGAAAAATCAAGGACTGAATATCAAAATACATATCAAAGATGAGTAATAGAATTATAAAGGTAAAATCTTATCTCAATAGATCTTGTCTTCAAATCTCCATGGCAACTGACGCGTGTCCCTAAAATACTTGCCCATAACTTGTGATCAAACTCAAATCGATAAAATCCAGGTAAAAGAAGTCTTAAAAGGTACTTAAATCATTACATCAGTGAGATTTATTGATGTGGAAGTGATTGCAACCCATACATGGGTCGATATCGAACAAAGCTCATATCAAGAGGAGATGGGTATTTGGAAGGACTTGTCGTCACTTTGGGAATATTCTACAGTGACCGTCACACTGGAGAAGCTGAAGTTTTTCAGACACTAGAGTTTATTTCCTTAATTGTTAGTTTGTTTTCTTCTTTCCTTTAGTTATCTTTGTTTAGGTTTTTTCAATCGGGCCACTTTTGGACCCAATTGGTGTTGAATTATATTTTTAATAAAGATGTGGACTCGATCCATATTTAAAGTAAAAACATATATATATATATATATATATATATTTGATCTCTCTCACAAAGTTCAAAATAATATATTGCATTTTTTTCATTAAGATGTATATGTAATCCTTCTCACACACGATGAATTTAAATTTATAGCCTTGATGATTAATTTTATTGTTTTCACTTATTTTCTTATTAGTGTGCTGGCAAACATAATCTATGCAAATACAAAGAGTAATTAAATATTTCGTACTTAATTTGCCTTTTGGGTGAGATGAACACCGCATAACATCCTGTCTTACCATCCAAATAGGTACAATTTGAAATTTGTTCATTAATAAATGGCCTAATATATCCCTCAACTTTTCCATTTGGAGATGATAATCCCCTCGTTATAAAAGTGGCTCATATATACCCTTATTGTTATACAAACAACTTACATATACCCCTACCGTTATAAATTGAGTTCACATATGCCCTTCATTTATTGGACTGAAAATTAGTTGTAGATTTTTCTTTTTGATTTTTAAAATATTTAAAAAAATCATGTAGGGTTGTAGGGGTATATACGATCCTTCTAGCAAAGTTCAAAGTATAATATTTTTCACACATAAATTATTTTTTGACTTCTTTGATTCTCAGTATTTCAGTTTCTTATTCTTATTTTTTTTAATGTAAAGAACAAGAAAAAACTAAAACTAACTTTTTTGTGGCTATATTATAATTTTAAACTATTTTTTTTGGCTATATTGTAATTTAGTTTTGGTATTTGAAAAAAAAAAATTGGGTCATCTATAATAGATTTTACAAGAAAATTAGTAAAACATAAATAAATTTGACCATCAAAATAATAAAATTATATTAGGCATTGAAATAAGAAAAGTAAAACAAATATGTGTGAGGAGGATTCATGTCACGCCTGAGCCTACACCCTGGACGTAACTGACACTCGAAAATTATTGTTGGTTTCCAAGCTAACCCTGGGCCTGACTCATTACTCAGCGAAAGACTTACCCAAGGAAAATGAAAACTCATGATGCAAAAATAACTTTAAAAAAAACTTAATTTAAACTCAACTCCAATAATGGTTTGAAAATAATTGAATAAGTACTAGTTAAATGTCTCACGAACTCAAAATATTATAACAACAAAGGAAATAACGATAGACTCCTTGACCCTTAAACTATATATGAAGTCTCTATTATTACAAAAGGATTATTAGGACAAGACAGACGACATCCTAACAACAGAAAGTAAAAAAGGAACCTTTCGGAAGCAAGGAGGCTCACAAAAGCTAACTGGTATAGAAAGTAGTACCAACATAGCGTTTGTTGATGACCCTAAATATCTGTGTTTGCATCATAAAAGATGCAGGCCAAATAGAGTCACTACATGGAATGTACGGGCATGTAACGGGAATTCTAAAGCGTAAACATAAGCTTGAACGGATAGAAAAGAAACATACTTACCTCTCCTCAAACTCACTCAACTCAATTAAAACTCCACTCAAGGATAGCATACTCAAGGATAAAATACTAAACTCAAAGGTAAGTTACTCAACTCGAAGATACTCGTCTCAAGATACTCAACTCGAAAGAAATCAACTCACGATACTCAAGGATAAAGCAACAATAAAAGATGCAATATATGAAAAGCTTTTAAAGTAGTATATAATAACTGATGCTTATCGTGACCAACGACAGTACCATACGGTTCGAGTGTTTACGATCGTCGATAATATAGTAAACCAACCAAGGGTTGGGGTTGTGTCCCAAGGGAATGGTAGTGAAAATAATAGTTAGGCTAGAATTTTGTTCTTGTTAAATGTAGTTTGAGAAATTATTGAACAAAAACAAAGTAAATTCAAGTGGGTGACACCAAAAGTGTCAAATATCAATGGGTGTTTGTCACAAATATAGCTAAAACAACAAAAATAAAGAGAAAATTCAAGTATGGGGAGAAATTTTTGGGTTGTGACCGCAATATATATTGAGATAAATAGTTGGGTACATGCTTTCGATAGGAAATTTGCAAGATAATAGTGACTAGAATAAGCTTTGGATGAAAATAAGTTCCCTCTTAGGCAACTTACCCCGTTTCAAATAGGTTCCTCTCGGACACACATTTACCTCATGAAGGCCAACCTACACCTTACCCCACTCACTCTCTCGAGCTTAGTGTTAGGATATGGGACAAGGGCTCACCCTCTCGGGCTGAACCTCATATTGACCCACTCCTTAGGCCATCAGTCTAGTGGTCTTGGTTTCACGACCTCCCTCTCGGGCAAGCCAAAAACACATGGGTGGCTTTGTATTTGCAACTACAGACCCTTTTAATTAAACCACAACCACTAGGTGAAATCTCCACTGAAATGAATCTAACCTATCAGCAAGCAAGACCCAACAATAATATCAACACATATTTGCTAAATCACACCGCAAGAATGGGGGGTTTTAGGCACACATCAAGAAATAAGAAATTATACCTAAAATGATAGAGAAATCAAATGGGTATAAGAAATTAAACCTTAATTTAAGCAAAGGAAGAAGAATAGAGTAGAGCCACTTCCAATTTTGGAGAAGATGAACTCCTTTCTCTATTCTTCTTCCAATTTTGGGGAAGAAGAATAGAGAAGACCCACTCTCCCACAAAACTCTGTCCAAACTTGAGAGAAAATATGAAAGCTAAAGTGAAAATTACAATAATGTTTTTTTTTACTCTAATGTTCCATACAAAAGCTAGTAAAGAGTTTAGTATTTATAGACTTTAAAATATAATGCTGGCGGATTGCTCGGCGAGGTTAGTCGTGAACGCCGAATGACTCGGCGATTCGCCTTTCTTCTAGTGCATAGTTGTTTGTGCTTTTGCCTTCAACATCTGTGCATTCTGGATCATTGGGAGGTATACTTCTGCTTCGCGAAACTGATCGGCGAAGGGCTGACTACTCTTTTCATCGCCTTTTTGATCCTTCTCCTTTAGGGCTTCGCGTATTGAAACAAAGGGTGGAGTGCATCCCTTTGGCGATGCTCAGTCTTCAGCTTCTACTTTCTTTTAAGCCTTTTTGTTCCATTTTGCGCCTAAGTGTCCATGCTTCCATTAAAATATCAAATACCTGGAACTTAAATATTTTCATCATATACTTAGACTAAATAAGCATTTTAGGACACTATTTATATTAAAATAAAGCCCTAAATGAGTCCAATTTGTGGACTCATCAACACCCCAAACTTAAATTTTTGTTTGTCCTCAAGTAAAACTCAAGTTCAAAAGTTCAAATAGGATGTCTCAAATAGTGATACACAAGACAAAATCATGAACATACACAACAAAAGTCAAATTACTCATTCAAAGATCAATTGTGTACTCAAATATTCAAGTTGTGACACACCATTACCAAAGATTCTCAGGATCGCAATATTTGCTACTTGTGCAAGTTCAAGGTCAACAAAAAGTATCTAAATGCCCTCACATGAAGAATGATTCTATATTCACACACAGAGGTTAATCAATTCAAGATCAGGAATCAGATGCAACGCTCACACTCAAAAAGAGGAACACAATGCATGTTTGCACCCATAGGCTACCCTTATTTTCCAATTGATCTTTGGTTTGGCTCACTGAAGATCAAAAAGGTCTTTCTAAGGTTTGTGGCTCAGTGACGTTTTCCTCATGAGATGTAGTATTCTCAAGGTATCCCCTTCTTTTCCTTTATCAATTCTTTTTGTAGTGCTTGTAAGTCAACTTTTTATTCACCACCATGGATTGCTTGGAAACCAAATTTCTTTTATACTTTTATTCCACAACATTTTTTTTAATATTCTTTCCTTTTCATTTTTTTTTAATGGAGGGTTTCCATTATTACGCAACACCATGTGTTAAGGGAAACTTTTCTTGCACTTCTTGACTTCTCCTTTTCCTTTTCAGGACACCTCCAACTTAGGCTTTTGGCGTAATTTGGCTATTCACTAAACCACAAATCAAGATGATTATCGGTAGTGGGTCAAGTAAGGTCTAGGGTTCATCAAGGTTTTTCCAAAGAAAGGTAAGGCTTAAAGGGTGTTCAAGAGAGTTTCACACGCGCACGGGTTTGCCACACAAGAGGTATATGTCAAATTGGATCACACTCTTCAAAATTTTCCTAAGATCATCTCAAGAGCACACCTTACTAAATTAATCAGACTAACGGAGAAAATTCTAGGTTTATTCATGCAAGGTTCAAAGTAAGCTCATCACACAAGGCATCAACACTTAAGTCAAACAAGACTACACACTTTCGCTAGTGTGCAACGGTCATTACAAGAGAATCAATTTGATAAATGGCTAATCACAACGAGATTCAAAGAGTTCACATATTGTCTATGCAACTTCATTTGTTCTCGTCGTAGCCGCACAATCATGTTTGTTCGATTGAGAGTACTATTCAATTCATCGGTATTGACAATACCGAGGCTTGAATTTGTACAAGAACAACCACTTTCAACACAAGAGGTGGCGAAACTTTTTGAAAAATGAATTTTTTTCGGAAGGGTCAAAATTATTTTTCAATTAAACCCAAAAGAGAGCCATAAGCTTAAACAATAGCAAAGCATTTTTAAAAACACAATTAAAAATAGACAACCCAAATATACACATAAAACATCATTCGAAACAAGCAAACATGGTGAGTCTCACCCTACCACAAAAGAAATGTTTTTTTCCTCAAATGCAAGTAAAAGTATCTAAAAATTAAAATCAAAGCAAGACAATGATAGAGGTAAAGAGAAATCCTGTCTATGCGGCCTTTCCTCCTGTTGGGGAATTAGAACTCAGAGATGTAGTATGTAATTGGGCATATGTGCCCGAAGTAGTCACATCAAGAGCAGCAGTGCCAGGTCTTGTAGGGGTTGTTGTGGACTTCTCAGCATGCCATGCCTGGATTACCGGCTGCACAACTATCCCTACCTAATATGACAGGTTCCCAAAGATGTTATGCTCCTCATCAGTCTCAGCATCAGCATCTGCAGCTAATGCGTCTCTAGGTGCATCCTGGTCCTCAGCGGTTCTCATCAAGTCATTGAAGTCAACAAATTTTAGATAGTCTACATCCCTCCGCAGACCCGCAACATCGGCTTGTAAAGCTGGTACATCAGATGACCTCCTCTGTCTGCGCTCACATTCTATAACCCTCAAGTTCAAAGCATCCACAAAGGTCTGGATGGGGGGAAGTGTAGCGGCATAGCAACCTATTTCTATCAGAGAGACCCATCACACGTCATCCTGATACTATAATTGCAAATGAATGCAAAATTTGAAAATTAAATTTAGGGTCTTAGATACTAACCTTTGATGCCGATCAAATTGCTTTTTGTAATGCTAGCTAGCAAAGAGATCCAATCCAAACCACTAATCACCAACTAAAATAATAATTTAAGGAAAATATCTAGAAGATAATACCTTTGGTGTGATTTTGAGAGTTTGGAATGAGGGAAAGTGAGAGATTCAAAAATTCGACCTTTGGCGTTTATATAACCGTTCAGTTCTTGTCCATTTGTCTATGTTAGTCGCACTCGCAGAACCACTCGGCAAAGCACCGAGCGGTCTTTTATTCCGCCCTTTCTTCAAAATCTTCAATTTTATGTGGGCAAAATTGGTGGTCTACATCGAGATCGCCGAATAGGTTGGCGATGCGCCGAGCTGATTTTCGAGTTCGCCGAGTTTTACAGGTTCTGCAATGCACTAGCATTAAGCCCAACAACGGATTCAACCGAGCTCGCTCACCTATTAGGCGAATCGCTGAATGGACATGTTGCTCGCCAACTTGAAATTTTCCACACTTATCTCATTTTTAACCTGCCATATTAACACACCATTATTTATAAAAGTAAAATCCTATATTTACAACCTTGGGTTGCCTCCCAAGAAAAGCCTTATCTAATGTCGTGGCTCGACGTAGGTCCTGCCTCACTCTCTGTTATTGGAGCTAGGCCTAGTGTCACTATGTAACCACAATATATCGTTTGGATGGAGCTGAGGCATTGGAAACATGAGGAGTGATCTGATGTGCTGCATTGATCTAGAATGAGATCCAATCTATTGATTCAACGCTTCAACATTCTCTCTCATTTCGTCCAACACTCGATCTTGATCGGTTATCGTTTGGAGAATGATTTGAAGTGTATCCTCAACATGACTTTTCTCATCTTCTATAGACTTCTTCCGCACATGAGAAGGTATGTACCTCCCTTGGTGTTTGCACTAGTTTTCCACCTCAGATATTTTGGTGGTCAAGTCATTTAGTTGAGATACCTGTGCACCTAGAGTGAAGTCACCCTCGACTTCTTGATTTGCCTCAACTGGCTTGCCACCCACTCCCTCTGTCATTCCCAGAGGACTTGCATACACAAACAATAAACAAAGAAAAACAAAACTAAAAATAAAATTAGTAAAAACTACACTAAAAAGAACAAAAACTCTAGAAAATTACATCCTCACGTGAATCACTCCCCGGCAGCGGCGCCATTTTGATGCTTATCGTGACCAATGACACTAACCTAGGGTTTGAGTGTCTACGATCATCGATAATGTAGTAACCCAACCAAGGGTTGGGGTGGTGTCCCAAGGGAGTGGTAGTGAAAATAGTAGTTAGGCTAGAATTTTGTTCTAGTTAGCTGTAATTTGAGAAATTATCAAATAAAACAGATTAAATTCAAGTGGGTGACACCAAAGTGTCAAATATCAATGGAGGTTTGTCACAAGTATAGTTAAAACAACAAAAATAAAGAGAAAATTCAAGTATGGGGAGAAGTTTTTGGGGTGTGACCTCAATATATATTGAGATAAATAGTTGGGTACATGTTTTCGATAAAAAAATTGCAAGATAATAGTGACTAGGCTAAGATTTAGATGGAAATAAGTTCCCTCTCGGGTTGAAGCTCATGTCGGCCTACTCCTTAGGCCATTAGTCTAGAGGTCTTGGTTTCACGACCTCCCTCTCGGGCAAGCCAAAAACACATGGGTGGCTTTGTATTTGCAACTACAAACCCTTTAAATTAAACCACAACCACTAGGTGAAATCACCATTAAAATACATATAACCTATCAGAAAGAAAGACCCAACAATAATATCAACACATATTTGCTAAATCACACCCCAAGAATAGGGGTTTTTAGCCACAAATCAAGAAATAAGAAATTATACCTAAAATGATAGAGAAATCAAATGGGTATAAGAAATTAAACCTTAATTTAAGCAATGGAAGAAGAATAGAGGAGGCCCACTTCCAATTTTGGGGAAGATGAACTCCTTTCTTCAAGTCTCCCACAAAACCCTGTCCAAACTTGAGAGAAAATATGAAAGCTAAAGTGAAAATTACAATAATGTTTTTTTTTACTCTAATGTTCCATACAAAAACTAGTAAAGAGTTTAGTATTTATAGACTTCAAAAAAATAGTGCTGGCGGATCGCATGGCGAGAACGACTTGGCGATTCACCTATATTCTAGTTCATCGATATTTGTGCTTTTTCCTTCAGCATCTGTGCATTCTGGGTCATTGGACGGTATACTTCTGCTTCGCGGAACTGATCGGCGAAGCCCTGACTGCTCTTTTCATCACCTTTTTTATCCTTCTCCTTCAGGGCTTCGCGTACTGAAACAAAGGGCGGAGTGCATCCCTTTGGCGAATCGCCAAGCATTCTTGGCGATGCTCAGGTTTCAGCTGCTACATTATTTTCAGCCTTTTTATTCCATTTTGCGCCTAAGTGTTCATATTACCATTAAAACATCAAATACCTGAAACTTAAGTATTTTCATCAGATATTTAGACTAAATAAGCATTTGAGGACGCTATTTATATTAAAATAAAGTCCTAAACGAGTTCAATTTGTGGACTCATCAACACCCCAACTTAAACTTTTTTTTGTCCTCAAGTAAAACTCAAGTTCAGCAGTTCAAATATGATGTCTCAAATAGTGCTACACAAGACAAAATCATGAACATACACAACAAAAGTCAAATTACTCATACAAAGATCAATTGTGTACTCAAACATTCAATTTGTGACACACCATTACCAAAGATTCTCATACTCGCAATACTTGCTACTTGTGCAAGTTCAAGCTCAACAAAAACTATCTAAATGCCCTCACATAAAGAATGATTCCATATTCTTACACAGAGGTTAATCAATTCAAGATCAGGAATCAGATGCAACGCTCACACTCAAAAAGAGGAACACAATGAATGTTTTCACCCATACGCTTGCCCTTATTTTCCAATTGATCTTTGGTTCGGCTCACTAAAGATCAAAAAGGTCTTTCTAAGGCTTGTAAAGGGGTTGAGTGCCAAGGTATGGTCATTTTGGGTCAGTGACTTTTTCCTCATGAGATGTGGTATTCTTAAGGCATCCCCTTCTTTTCCTTTATCAATTCTTTTTCTAGTGCTTCTAAGTCATCTTTTTATTCACCTCCATGGATTGCTTGGAAACCAAATTTCTTTTATACTTTTATTCCACAAATTTTTCTTTTTCATTCTTTTCTTTACATTTTTTTTATATGGAGGGTTTCCATTGTTCCGCAACACCATGGGTTAAGGGAGACTTTTCTTGCACTTCTTGACTTTTCCTTTTCCTTTTCACCACATCCCCAACTTAGGTTTTTGGCTTAAGTTGGGTATTCACTAAACCACAAATCAAGAGGATTATAGGTAGTGGGTCAAGTAAGGTCTAGGGTTCATCAAGGTTCTTCCTAAGAAAGGTAAGGCTCAAAGGGTGTTCAAGAGAGTTTCACATGAGCACGGGTTGGCCACAGAAGAGGTATATGTCAAATTGGATCACACTCTTCAAAAGTTTCCTAAGATCATCGCAAGAGCACACCTTACTAAATCAATCAGACTAACGGGGTAAATTCTAGCTTTATTCATGCAAGGTTCAGAGTAAGCTCATCATACAAGGCATCGACACTTAAGTCAAACAAGACTACACACTTTCGCTAGTGTGCAACGGTCATTACAAGAGAATCAATTTGAGAAATGGCTAATCACAACGAGATTCAAAGATTTCACATATTGTCTATGCAACTTCATTTTTTCTCATCGTAGCCGCACAATCATGTTTGTTCGATTGAGAGACCTATTCAAGTAATCGGTATTGATTGAAACCGATACTTGAATTTGTACAAGAACAACCAATTTCAACACAAGAGGTGGTGAAACTTTTTGAAAAATGAAATTTTTTCGGAAGTGTCAAAATTATTTTTGAATTAAACCCAAAAGAGAGCCATAAGCTCAAACAATCGCAAAGCAGTTTTAAAAACACAATTAAAAATAGACAACCCAAATATATACATAAAACATAATTCAAAACAAGTAAATAAGGTTAGTCTCTACCTACCACAAAAGAAATGTGTTTGTCCTCAAATGTGAGTAATAGTATCTAAAAAATAAAATCAAAGCAAGACAAGGAGAGAGGTAAAGAGAAATCTTGTCTATGCGGCCTATCCTCCTGTCGGGGCATCAGAACTTTGAGTTGCAATCTGTAATTGGGCATATTTTGCCAGAGTAGTCACATCAAGAGAAGCGGTGCCAGGTCCTGTAGGGGCTACTGTGGACTTCCCAGCATGCCATGCTTGGATCACCAGCTACACAACTGTCCCTACCTGATCAGACAGGTTCCCAAAGATGTTCTGCTCCTGCTGTGCTGCTGTCAGCTCCTCATCAGTCTTAGCATCTGCATCTGCAGTTACAGCCTCTCTAGGTGCATCCTGGTCCTCAGTGGTTCTCATCAAGTCATTGAAGTCAACAAATTTTAGATAGTCTACATACCTCCATGACCCGCAACATCGTCTTGTAAAGAAGGTACCTTAGATGACCTCCCCTGTCTGCGCTCACATGTAGTACCCCTAAAGGTCAAAGCATTGGCAGAGGTCTGGATGGGGGCAAGTGTAGTGGCATAGCAACCTATTTCTATCAGAGAGGCCCATCACACGTCATCCTGATACTATAATTGCAAATGAGTGCAAAATTTTCAAAAATAAATTTGGAGTTTTAGAGACTAACCTTTGATGCTGATCAAATTGCTTTTTGTAATGCTAGGCAGCAAAGAAATCCAACCCAAAGCACTAATCACCGAGTAAAACAATAATTTAAGTCAAAAAGCTAGAAGATAATACCTTTGGTGTGATTTTGGAGAGTTTGAAATGAGGGAAAGTGAGAGATTCAAAAATTTGACCTTTGGCGTTTATATAACCGTTCAGTTCTTGTCCATTTGGCGATATTAGTCGCACTCGCCGAACTACTCGGCAAAGCACTGAGCGGTATTTTATTCCACCCTTTCTTCAAAATCTTCAATTTTCTGGGGGGCAAAATCGGTGGTCTACATCGAGTTCGCCGAATAGGTTGGCGATGCGCCGAGCTGCTTTTTGAGTTCACCGAATTTTACAGGTTCTGCAATGCACTAGCATTGAGCCCAACGATGGATTGAACCGAGCTCGCCAACCTATTAGGCAAATCGGCGAAAGGACCTATTGCTCGCCAACTTGAAATTTTCCACACTAATCTTATATTTAACCTGCCACATTAATATACCATTATTTATAAAAGTAAAATCCTACATTTACGACCTTGGGTTGCCTCTCAATAAGCGCCTTATTTAACGTCGTGGCTCAACGTTGGTCCTGCAACACTCTCTGTTATTGGAGCTATGCCTAGGGTCACTATGTAACCCCAATATATCATTTGGATGGAGCTGAAGCATTGCAAACATCATGAGTGATCTGATATGCTGGATTGATCTAGAATGAGATCCAATCACAATTATTTCCCTAAATAATTAAAAACAAATTAAGGAGAAGACGTATATATATGACGAAGAACGGCCTCAAACTTCAAGTAACTTGTTACTCAAACTTATCTTAGTTTCATTAATTATATGAATATGTTTGGTTGATTAGTGTTATTATTGGCAAGAGTAAAGGGAATTGAGAGTAAAAAGGGGCGGCTATAGGCATGAGTATTACTCACTGGTGGGTTGTATTTTAGATAGAAGTGAGGGAGTAATTATTGGTTTGTGATACATTGGGTATGAATTTACAGATGGTAGTATATTGATTAAATGGTAGGATGGGTGCTTTAATGGTCGGTCAAGTTAATGATTTTGTAAATGCACTAAATTGATTTTCGTTGAATTTTTTCCTTGCTATAATTATAATGTATAAAGGTACAAGTTTTGATATATTAAGATAACTAATTAAATATAGGGTATATTATATTATATGAAAACTATTAGTGTTTTAGTGTTTGGATAAATTATGACTTAACCCTAGGCTTGAAATTTGGAGAAAATTGAAAGAGTTGATATGTTAATTGGTATCAAAATTTAGGAACTTGATTACATGTTTTGATGAGTTTTTTTGGACTAAGCTAGACATTTGTGTGTTGTTAGTTTCAAATCTTATTGTGATTATTTATTCGGATAGATTGCATTGATTTGGAAGTCTAACAAAAGAGGAAGACTCAACCCCACAGTGATTGTTCGACTCTTTATGGCAAGTGGATTTCTAAACGCTTGTTAAGTGTATGGAATTCGTGTATTTTCTTTTTATATGTGTTTGGGAGAAATGAGAATTGGTGATGGGTTGACTTGTCCATGTTAAATAATTCTAATGATGGAAAAAGGGTAATAAAAAGGTAATGTGATTAATGGTTGGTATGTTATGTTTGAGAATGATTTCAAGGTTTATTGCTTAATTGTTGATGTTGTATCACAGTTGTATTGTCGTGAATTGTTCTTTGTTATGAAAATGGTCATCTCCTCATTTTGTTGTGTGAAAATTCTAATTGCATTGGTTCTGAGACATTGTTGTGATAAGTGTTATGTGATAAGAAGATGTACCATTTCGAGGGACGTATCGCGCGCTGCTGTAGATATTATTTATCAAGGGACGTATCACGCGCTGCAATGGATACTATTAACGAGGGACGTGTCGCGCATCGTAACGGATGCATGGATAGATATGATTCACATGGGTCCCACCCTGAGAGACATCGGGTGTGTATCGTTAGGTCAGACATGCATTACTATACTTGACATTGCATTTCATCACATTGCACATTTTTATCATTGATGAACTTGATCTTGTATGTTGCTGATCTTGTGAGTGTCTTTCTATGAAACTTGTGATTTATGAATATTGAGTTTTATCGAGAATATGTAATCTGTTAGAGTGTTGTTATTGAGCTATGTGCTTTGTAAACTGTGAACTGTTTAGTTGGGCCGGTTTTATGGAAGTTGTAGTTGTAGAAGTTCGGATAGGGTGTAAGGAGTACCCGTATTCTGTTCCCTTAGCTTGTGTTTAGAGGTTTGCTTGCTGAGTACCGTGTAGTTTGGTACTCACCCTTTGCTTCTACAATTTTTGTAGGTTACGAGCCTGGATTTTTGTGGTACATGTCAGTCTTTTCTTTTCCGAGGCTTCTTGGAGAGTTGTGAGGTAGTTGTTTGTCATCTCAGCAGACCTTCTTACTCCTAGTTATGATTTTGTTCTATTCTAGAAACAACGTCATTTGAGACTTGTGTTTTTCTTTTGAATCAATTGCAATACTTTAGAGTCTTGTACACGTGACAACTAGATTTTGGGGGTATTTTTGATTTGATTATAAAATTTCCACATTTTATTGTAATGGTTGAGATTTAGGCTGACTTATGTTGGTGGGATAAGATGAGTGCCATAACGTCTATTTTTGGGTCGTGAAAAAATAGTATCAGAACCCCAGGTTCATAGGTCTCACTTGTGTACAAGCCGAGTCTAAGTATAGTCTCGAGGATCGGTACGGAGACGTTTGTACTTATCTTCGAGAGGCTATAGTGACTCATAAGAAAAATCTTTACTTCTTGGATCTCTATCATGCGTACTTTGTCCGATTTTGATTCTTATCGCGTCACTCAGTTAACTCTCACTTTTAGTGATAACTCATTAGAAGTTCCTCATGTGAGTAGTTTGTGTGTCATGTATGACTTGAAGATTAGACCTAGTACTAAAGTGGAAGTGATAAACTTATGGAAATGAAGTGTGGTTAGGTTACGAATGTTCAACAATTTGAAAGGATTGAGTAAAGTGATGACTCGATGATGCATATGGAGGATATTTGAATGATGAGCTTAAACAATAGTTTGAGGGATTTTATTTATGGTTAGTTACCCCAGTAAAGGAAGTAGTACTTGTGTGGTATAGGCAATTTCTTTATTAGTTTGATAATTGGAAGTGGAATAATTAAAAGGATGGTTAGGTAATGAACAATGTCACTTTGAAAACTACAGTTAGTAAGTTGTCATAACATATATGGGCTACTTAGTGAATAATGAGAATGATGTTATGCTAATTGAGGTTAAATTTTCTACTAAGATTTTATAGATTGTATGTATATAAAATAGGGTAATAATACAACTACACTAATGGTCCCGATCCTTACTTGGTAAGATTTATCAAGTCTGTTACTCCTACTATCGATCTGAACTGCGAATGAAGAACTTTGGATGAGAGACCGAACAAATTTGGTAGTGTATTGTAGTTACTTTAGAAATGTCTAGGCTAATTGAGTACAATCTTCTCGAGGGGTATGTTGTATTCTAGTGGTGGATTTAACGGACTTTCACGATGTGATACTAGTGATATATGGAATTGTCAAGTGTGAATACTAACTACTTAAGAAGTTATCAGTTGTATCACATGCTCATATAATTAGATTTGATGTTGCATTTACGTTTGAGAAACTAACTAGTTTGTTACTACGGACGCTTGGGTTAAGCGTTATTTATAAGGAAGCTTTTAGTGGTGGATGGTTGATACGGTATTAATGCGTTAAGTTGAAAAGTATATCCCGAGGGTTCAAAATGAGGACCAGTGATTTCATCTTAAGGTCCAAGGGAATGGATAGATACTAGAATGACAAGCTTATGGGTAAAGAAAGTCCCAAAGAGTATGCTTGTGTGAAGGTAATTGAAGATTTTAGTAAAAGGTGCATATAAAATTTGGGTAGTCCTTTGCATTTGATTGGTATAACTGAGTTTAAGGTGTCATATTGATGATAAGGTTGACTTCGTGGTGATGATAAGAGCTAACTGAGCATGATGGTAAGAAGAGTTCCTGATGGATTGTGATTGAGATACAACTATATAATAAGGATTGTTGGTTAAACGAACTTTATATTATAATGACGACTTGCTAGTATTTAAGGCTAGGGTTTGATACTATTTGGTGAGTAGCTTGATTTCATGGGAAATTATAGGAGGTGCTGAGACACCGCTTGAATAAGATTGAAAGGAGCTAGAGTCATAAATGAAAAGAATTAATGTAATGTAGTTTAGTCTTTGGAAAGAGGCGATCGAGAACAAAGATATTTACTTTGAGTGCAAGGAAAAAAGATGTATCTTCAGATAGTAAAAAATTGAGTTTACAGACGCGTGGTTTCATCTATTTTGTTCTACTTATGATAACAGTGTCACGGGTTCATCATATTGGTAAAAAAAAGAACTATTGGACAAAATTTGAGAAATGAGTGTACAGACGTTCAACTCGAGTGTGATGCTATTATTTTTTTTTGGTTTTGAGTTTGGTAATGAGTACAATTTAACTTTTAGCGAAAGATTTGATAAGGTTGATGGAGAGGGGATCACTAATAAGCTAAGATACGTGAATTCATAAAAAAAAAATCAAGGTATGAGCTAATGTTGATAGATAATGGGGTTGTGTTACATGGTTGGGATAAAAAA
This sequence comes from Solanum chiquidenum, assembly GCA_029582725.1. NCBI lineage: Eukaryota > Viridiplantae > Streptophyta > Magnoliopsida > Solanales > Solanaceae > Solanum > Solanum chiquidenum. The sequence continues at coordinate 8,324 of JAJOOS010001000.1, read as the reverse complement.
TTCAAGCTTTTCATGGTGAGTTTATGTTCGTGGTAGTATGTTTTGTCAAGGTGTGGATTGGTAAGGTAAGAAATGATCGATCCCATTGAATTTTGAGGATTTGGAAGGACTTGTATAGGTTTTGAGTCATAAAGTGTGTTATTTTGATTTTCCAAGAACCTAAGGAAGCGTTTCATTTAATGTTTTTATTTTGAGGATAAGGTAAAAATATCCTGGGTTATTGGTCAAAGAATAAGATTGGTAAGCGAGTCAACAAAAGGAACAAGAGTTTGGTGTGTTGAGGAGTTCAAGATATTTCGAATTATACACTATGGAAAGAATTTAAGGAAAGTGAAGGAATAAGACTTCTCATACAAACCCTTGATTTGTAGTTGAAGGTTGTATTGATTTTTGTCTATGAGTTTAGATATGATTGTGAGATGTGAACTAGTTTGGTACAGACTTACTAGGAAGTTATAATCGTCTTTTCTAAAGATTGAGTTTTTGGTTTGGTGACAAGCAACTAGGTGTGGAAGATTCTATGTGGTTATGTCACGCTAGATTGTTTAAATTATGGTATGTGATTTATGGATGCGTTGGATCTACAATTATACATGGTTATTGAGGATTTTGAGGGAATTGAAACTACTCTTTTAAATGGGACTACACAGACTGTTGTGATGCATTACATAGATACGTGATGGTAAATAGAGATTATGTGCTCATAGTATATAAAATAATTGGGAGACCAATGATTTCTCTTAAGTGTTGGCATGAGGTATGTAATGGTAGTTAAAGCATGGTATGTGGAAGTTATGTGGAGTTGACTTCGGGTGTGATTTAATAGTTTTATCTCAATGGAAATGTACTATCATATTTGAAATTAGTGCTATCAATCTTGTGTGGGACTCGTACTTGCCATGTAATGCTTAAATAGAAAGAGAGGCAGCCATAATTTGAACATGTATTTGATAAGAAGACTTTGATACTAAGGATGGTTTGAGAGTAAGGTAATTGGCTGGTGTGGTTAGGATGTTTGTTGGTATTAAGAGTGTTGGCTTCAATGGAAAACTCTGAAAAGTATGTGGGGTTTGATGAATCAAGTATTTGTTATATTGTAATGAGTATCAGACTGGTTGATTGTGGGTGACTAAAAATCAAGGAGATGGAGTCATATGAACGGAAATGTTTGATATGGGAATTATGGAAGAAGTATCTAATGTTATTCGACCTTGGTTCCGTATATTCTTATGTTGATCACCTACTTCATTTCAGACATGATTTGGAGTATGATTCATTGCATATGTCCACATGTGTTTCTACATCTATGGGTGAATCTCTAGTGGTGGATCGGATATACCGATCCTCTTATGTCCTCTTAATAGGGTCGGATCCTTGGGCAGACTTGGTCATTTCAATTATGATAGATTTGGTGTTGTTTGAGATAGTTGATGTATACCAGTAGTTCTACATGCACAACTTTGCTTATGAGAATTTATAGGAGAGCTACCACGAATATTTATAGGTGTCCAACAGACTTAAGATTTATCTCATCATCGGTATCACTTTTTGGCTATGTTTGATTGAATGTGGGGACCATTGGGTCTGGTTAATTGTTCTTAAGGTTTGTCTACAATCACAACTATTGATCTAGCATTTTGACAGTGTTTTTAGAGGTTCAGTTTACTTAGATGTATCACTCTCTAGGTGGTTACTTGATCATTTCCTTCTTTGGATTAGATAAGTTTGATTCTCCCTTGATGTGTACCCGATATCGAAAGATCGTATTTTTATAACTTAAGCTCATGAAAAAATTATATTGTGAGAAGGGAATCTTTATAAGCTCTATAATGGTTTGATTATTATGAGTGTGTTACGGTTGGTTTAAGTTCATTTCTTGTTGAAGCCAGTATGGATTCTGAATTTTATCATGGTTGTGTGAGAAAAGATTTGTCTTAGTGATTGTGTTATGGACTAGAGGGTTTTAGTTCAGATTGAGTTCATGGGTTAGTTTGTGGCTTGGTAATCACTCTTGATTAGGATCGGTCAAATTTTGATTTGAAAGTTCAGTTCTTGATAACTGATCTTTATAGAATGGTCTTAAAGAGGAGCTCACTTAGAGAGATGAGCATCGTTTTGGAAATATCAAACCTCAGGCTTTTGGTTACATCAGTTATTCTTTCTTTCACCTTATGTTCGAGGATGAACATGATTTTTAGTGGTGGATAATGTAATGACCCGAAAGGTCATTTTTGAATTCTTTTGGGCTATTTGTGTAATTACAAATATTTAGTTGGTGGGTATTTATTAAATAACTAATTCTTATAAGTTGATGGATAATGGGTCAAGTCCATAATCTATTTAATACCCTTACCCAGTTCACAATTATTTCCCTAAATAATTAAAAACAAATTTGGGAGAAGACGTACATTTATGACAAAGAACGGCCGAAAGCTTCGGGCAACTTGTTACTCAAACTTATCTTAGTTTCATAAATTATATGAATATGTTTGGTTGATTAATGTTATTATTGGCAAGTGTAAAGGGAATTGAGAGTAAACAGGGGCGGCTAGAGGCGTGAGTATTACGCACTGATGGGTTATAATTTAGATAAAAGTGACGGAGTAATGATTGGTTGGTGATACATTGGGTATGAGTTTATAGATGGTAGTATATTGATTAACTGGTAGGATGGGTGCTTTAATGGTCGGTCAAGTTAATCATTTTGTAAATGCACCAAATTGATTTTCGTTGAATATTTTCCTTGCTTTAATTATAATGTATAAGGTACAAGTTTTGATATATTAAGATAACTAATTAAATATTGGGTGTATTATATTATATGAAAACTATTAGTGTTTTAGTGTTTGGATAAATTATGACTTAACCCTAGGCTTGAAATTTGGAGAAAATTGAAAGAGTTGATATGTTAATTGGTATCAAAATTTAGGAACTTGATTACATGTTTTGATGAGTTTTTTGGACTAAGCTAGACATTTGTGTGTTGTTAGTTTCGAATCTTATTGTGATTATTTATTCGGATAGATTGCATTGATTTGGAAGTCTAACGAAAGAGGAAGACTCAAGCCCCGCAATGATTGTTTGACTATTTGAGGCAAATGGATTTCTAAACCCTTGTTAAGTGTATGGAATTTGTGTATTTTTCTTGTAATATGTTTTTGGGAGTAATGGGAATTGGTGATGGGTTGACCTGCCCATGTTAAATAATTCTAATGATGGAAAAAGGGTAATGAAAAGGTAATGTGATTAATTGTTGGTATGTGATGTTTGAGAATGATTTGAAGGTTTATTGCTTAATTGTTGACGTTGTATCACAGTTTCATTGTCGTGAATTGTGCCTTGTTGTGAAAATGGTCATCTCCTTTTCTTTTTTTTTGTGGACATGTCATTTGCATTGGTTCTGAGACATGGTTGTGATAAGAGGATGTACCATTTTGAGGGACATATCGCGCGCTATGATGGATACTATATATCGAGGGACGTATCGGATGCCGCGATGGATACAATTATTGAGGGATGTGTCGCTCACCGCAATGGATGCATGGACAGATATGTCCCCCATGGGTCCCAGGCTGAGAGACAGTGGGTGTGTATCGTTAGGTCAGACATGCATCACTATACTTGACATTGCATTTCATCGCATTGGAGTTTTTTTATCATTGATGAACTTGATCTTGTATGTTGCTGATCTTGCGATAAAAAAATAGGGTCATCTATAATAGATTTTACAAGAAAATTAGTGAAACATAAATAAATTTCACCATCAAAATAATAAATTTAAATTAGTCATTGAAATAAGAAAAGTCAAAAAAATATGTGTTAGGAGGATTCATGTCATTTCCTGAGCATACACCCTGGACGTAACTGGCACTTGAAAACCATTGTTGGTTCCCAACCGAACCCTTGGCCTGACTCATTACTCAGCGGAAGACTTACTCAAGCAAAATGAAAACTCTTGATGCAAAAATAACTTTTAAAAAATTTAATTTAAACTCAACTCCAATAATCGTGTGAAAATAATTTAAGAAGTATTAGTTAAATGCCTCATGGACTAAAAATATTATAACAACAAAGGGAATAATGATAGACTCCTCGACCTTTAAACTACCTACGAAGCCTCTACTATTACAGAAGAATTATCGGGACAAGACCCACGACATCCTAACAACTGATTCATAAGCAAAGAGGCTCACCAAAGCTAACTAGAATTGCAAGTAGTATCAACATAGTGTATGTTGATGACCCTGAATACCTGTATTTGCATCATTAAAGATGCAGGCCAAATGGTGTCAGTACATGGAATGTACGATCATGTAAGGGGAATTCTAAAGCATAAACATAAGCTTGAACGGATATAAAATAAACATACTTACCTTTCCTCAAACTCACTCAAACTCCACTCAAGAATAGCGTACTCAACTCTAAATACTCAACAATAAAATACTCAACTCAAAGGTAAGATACTCAACTCGAAGATACTCGGCTCAAGATACTCAACTCAAAAGCACTCAACTCAAGATACTCAAGGATAAAAGCAACAATAAAAGATGCAATATATGAAAAGCCTTTAAAACAATAGATAATAACTTAATTTTATGTAAAGGTACATTAATAACTATATTGTATGTAAAAATACAATAATAAATCTTATTTGGGAGTTTCTCTAATTGAAAATCATCACTATGAGCTATGTGATGATACAACGTCTCACCCACGCTGTCAGAATTGTCTTATACCGTGCCGGAGTATAAGACATCCTAAACTAAGTGGATCCACTAACATATGCTTAAAAACAATAAGGAATTATCTAAAATGAATGACCCTGTACCGATGTTGGCATACATGATTTATGAGGACTTTGAGTTGTCTGAAATTGTCCCCATATTGGTGCTCAATACTACTCCAAATAATATACCTCATGCTCATATGTTTAAAAACATTTCCTCGTCCTCAAACTTTGAGATTATTACTCAAAAGGTTCTCTTAAAAGAGATAGTGCTCAAAACTCCTCCAGAACTCATTCGAAAACCGAAAATTCCTCTCATTTGAAATGTAAAAACATTTAATCTTGGGAATACTTAGTTCCCATTTATTTCTTTTGAAAAATGAAACTCAACTCTCGTCATCCTCATCCTCATTGTTAGGAATTTGCTTTTTCAACTGCAGTTAATTTTACCTTTACTGCTTTATATTAGATAAAACTTAGTCAATTAGTTGTTAGCCATCTATTCCTATTATTTACGAGTAAGTTAGTGAGTTAGGAATATGCTAGTCGTGGTTTACTGCTTTCTTTTTTTTATTCCAGTCTTATAAATGTAATCTGAAGACAATCAATAAAATGTTCTTCTACCAATATTCTTCTTGACTTCTTTGCTTTCTAATAACTCATACTTCTAAAATTTACCAACAATTGGTATCAAAGCTTTTTTATCTTGCGAGATGTGTGGGTATTTCTGTGGTTATTTCTGTGAGTGTGTTTCAAGTGACTCAAGCACCACAACCAGAAACAGCAAAAGATTAAAAATGGAAGAAAGCTCAAGTTTCTCGGCAATGGCACCTCCTGTCTTCAATGGTGAAAATTTTCACATGTGGGCAGTGAGGATGGAAGCTTATCTCGAAGCTTTAGATCTTTGGGAGGCAATCGAAGAAGACTATGAAGTTCTTCCGCTACCTGGAAACTCAGCAATGGCTCAGCTCAAAAATCACAAGGACAAGAAAACCAGAAAATCTAAGGCAAAGGCATGTCTTTTTTCAGCAGTCTCTTCAACAATTTTCACTCGTATCATATCTCTAAACTCAGCAAAAGCCATCTGGGATTATCTCAAGGCAGATTATGAAGGAGATGATCGTATCAAAGGTATGCAAGTGTTGAATCTCATTAGAGACTTTGAGTTACAGAAGATGAAAGAATCAGAAACCATGAAAGAATACTCTGACAGGCTTATGAGCATAGCAAACAGAGTAATATTACTTGGTTCTGAGTTTAAAGACTCGCGTATTGTTGAAAAGATTCTGGTTACTGTACCTGAAAGATTTGAAGCCACCATTACAACTTTGGAGAACACCAAGGATCTGTCAAAAATCACTTTGGCGGAATTATTGAATTCCTTGCAGGCTGAAGAACAAAGAAGGGTTATGAGAGAAGATGGAATTAGAGTGGGAGCATTGGCGGCCAAACATGAAGAGAGTGGAAGATACAAAAATAAAAACAATAAGAACCAGCCAATAAATGGAGAAGGAGAAGCTCGCTACAACAACAAAAGCAAAGCAGGTAGCTTTAAAGGAAGAAAGAATGGGCACGCGCCATATAAGTGTTGGAAAAGGCCAGATGCTAAATGCAGTAAGTGTAACCAACTCGGGCATGAAGCAATTATCTGCAAGAATAAACTGCAGCAGCAAGACGCAGACGCTCAGGTTGTTAATGAACAGGAAGAGGATCAACTTTTTGTGGCATCGTGTTTTGCAAGCAATGTTTCAACTGAGGCTTGGCAGATTGATAGCGGATGCACAAACCATATGACTCACGACAAAGAGCTCTTTAAAGACTTGAAGCCTACTGGAGTTACAAAAGTCAAAATAGGTCATGGCAGTCATATTCCGGCAAAAGGAATGGGAACTATTACAATTGAAACGCAATCAGGTACTGAAGATATTTCTGATGTTCTTTATGTACCAGATTTAGATCAGAACTTGTTAAGTGTTGGTCAATTGTTAGAAAAAGGTTTCAAATTGTATTTCGAAGATAAACATTGCTTGATCAAGGAAGCCTCAGGACATGACTTGTTTAAAGTCAAAATGAGAGGCAGAAGTTTGTCATTAAATCCATTGGAGGAAGAACAAGTGATGTATTCGGCAAGAGAAAATGCTTCCGAGTTATGGCATAAGAGACTCGGACACTATCATTATCAAGGGCTTCTCAAAATGCAAGAATTGATGATAGTCGAGAACTTTTCTAAACTGGGAGCGAGTTCTAAAAATTGTCGGGCTTGTCAATTTGGAAAACAAAGTAGACTTTCATTCCCAAAGGTCACTTGGAGAGCAACAAGAAAGTTGCAGCTGGTTCACACCGATATTAGAGGACCCCAAAGGACTCCTTCACTTAAAGGTAGTCTTTATTATGTTATTTTAATTGATGATTTGACCCGAATGTGCTAGGTTTATTTTTAAAGTACAAATCGGAGGTCAAGAGCTTTTTTTGGAAGTTGAAAGCGAAGTTGGAAAATGAAAGTTGCTGCAAAATTCAGATTTTACAATCTGACAATGGCAAGGAGTACACTTCTGATCAGTTTGGTCTATTTTGTGAAGAAGCTGGGATTAAACGTCAACTTACTGCTCCTTATACTCCAGAACAAAATGGAGTTAGTGAAAGAAGAAACAAATTTATCATGGAGATGGCAAGATGTATGTTGCACGAAAAGAATTTGCCGAAGATGTTTTGGGCAGAGGCAGCACATACAACTGTGTTCCTTCAAAATCGACTTCCCTCAAAAGCTGTGAAAGATCAAACTCCTTTTGAAGCATGGTATGGATACAAACCTCTGCTGCATTTTCTTAAAGTGTTTGGTTGTCTTTGTTTTACCTGTGTACCTCGGGTCAAACGGGATAAACTAGATAAGAAGGCTGCCCCGGGCATTTTTATTGGGTACAGTAATGTTTCAAAAGTGTACAAAATCTTTCAACCTGAAGGTGAGAAGATAGTTATCAGAAGAGATGTCCACTTCATGGAGAATGAAGAATGGGATTGGGATGACTCAAGGAATTCCATCAAAAAAACAAGCTCGTGGTTAAATGAAAGGGACGATGATCCACCAGTTAGGGGAACTCGATTGCTCTCTGACATATATGAGAGATACAATGTTGCAATTCGTGAACCTGCTAACCCTAAAGATGCTCTCAAAGACCCCAAGTGGAGAAATGCAATGGAGGAGGAGCTGTTTATGATAGAAAAAAATGATACGTGGCAGCTTGTTGACAAACCTCAAGACAGAAAAGTAATTGGGGTAAAGTGGGTGTTCCGAACCAAGCTAAATGTTGATGGTTCAATCAACAAGCATAAAGCAAGGCTTGTAGTTAAGGGTTATGCGCAGATTGGGTGTTTAATGTATCTTACAGCAACAAGACCCGATATATTGTATTCTGTAAGTGTTTTATCAAGATTCATGCATTGTCCTAGTGAAGTGCTGTCACGACCCGGGAACACCCCCTAGTCGTAACCGGCGTACTCGACCTCGAAGAGGTCTAATACAAGCCTCTTAGCATTCATTCATCGCATAGACACTAAAACCATAAGGAATTTAAAACTTTCTTTACCAAGAAAGCATTTT
>JAJOOS010000999.1:0-36591 GCA_029582725.1 Solanum chiquidenum | reverse complement strand
GAGTCACCGGAAAGACGAATGGAACTATGCAAATCAAATCTGAGGAGTCACTGAAAAGACACATGATGCTATGCAACTCAGATATGAGAAAATAGTTCGGAAAAATCCACGGTACTACACAAATTAAATATGAAAAGTAGTCCGGAGAGATGCACGGTGCTACACAAATAAGATATGCAAAAAAAAGGTAGTCACCAGAAGGATGGCATGGTGCTACACAAATTAAATATGAAAAAGTAGTCACCGGAATGATGGCACGGTGCTACACAAATTAAATATGAAAAACTAGTCACCGGAATGATGGCACGGTGCTACACAAATTAGATATAAGAAAGTAGTCACCGGAATGATGGTACGGTGCTACACAAATTAGATATGAGTAAATAGTCACCGGAAAGATACACGGTGACCCAACTTTTGCTAACATAATCGTTGACCGGACGGGCGACATATATCGATAATTGCCGCCCGCCGGCAGCGGAAGCTCTTTGATTTTCTACCAAGATCGTAGAGGCTCTAATACCATGTGAGAAATATAAGAGAAGAATATTATTGAATTGTTGTTGTATACATTATTACATTGAGACCCTATTTATAGACCCTAGAATACAATCTTTTACCAAGTAGGATACTATTTAGTATTCCTATTTCTATTACTATTTCTATTACTATTCTAATAGGATTGTATAAACCTATTCCTATTCTAATAGGATTGTATAAACATATTCCTATTCTAATAGGATGGTATAAACCTATTCCTATTCTAACAACCTCTAATGCCTTTTTCCCCCTCCACATCCTTCTCACGTGAGCGGGCCTTGGAACTGTTGGGCTTTTTAAATTTCTCTGCTGGGCTTGGGCGGATTTGTGATTTATTGTGTTTTGGGCCTTGATTTGAAGGAGATAGAAACAGAGACTGACCCGAAATTGACTTCAAATTTGAATTTGAAGTGGGCCCCGACGCCTTGTCTTTTCTTGTCCCCCCACGTGATAAAAAGCTGGCAGCCCCCTCAACCCCTCTATTAACCACTGGATAAATCTGCAAGAACTGCTGGTTAAAAGAAGCCGACTTGCCTTCTTCTCCGATAGTGAATCTGGTCGGCAGCTCTGTCCACAGCTGCATGGAAAAGAAGATTCCGGCATTCAAGATTTTCACCTCCTTCGGGATCCTCGAGCCGTTGCCTTCAACCCTAATTCTAGCCCATTTAAGGTGATTTCTTAGTTGTGTCTCTTCCTCCGTTTCGACCCAATCCCCGCAGAAATCTCCGATGGCTTTGAAAGTCGTTTGCGACCATAAATGCAGTTGGAAACCCACAATTCTGATCCATGTCGAAGAGGGTCCAATCTCTCTGTTTATGGCCGCTATTGTTGGCGACCACCAGTCCAGTTGAACCCTAGTGATTTTCCACACCCAGTCCCCTGTAATCGCTTGCTCTGCAGTGTCTCTTGTCGCGAAGTCGAAAGAATTTTCCAGCCCCCATCTCATAAATATTCAAACCATGAGTCTGTCTCCAATTTTTATTGGTCCATCCCCTCACTTCTGATAGGGTAGGTACACTCATATCCCTTCCATTAAAGCTTCCAACTAAACTTCTCTTTAAGACTTCATTATGGTTATTCGAGGCATCATTAATGCAAATGACCCCCTGCTCCTTCTCCTGCATTAATGTGGCTTTAGCATTAACTCCATCTCCTTTCCTGTTTGACCATTTAAAGCTCCTAACAGCTTCTGCAAAGGAGGTATTACTATCCACTAGTCGCTGCTTTATTCTGTTTTCCTCCACTCTGTGCCTGGAAAGGAGACTATCAATTTTGTCTGCAAAGATGTCCCATCGTGAGTTAAAAGACAGCTCTGGGATGATGATAACAGACCTCCTTCTTCCTCTTATGTTTATCACAGTAATATATCTGCCATGGTTGTTGAAATTCCTAGAGCAGTAAATTTCTGAGAAGGCTTCTGTTTTCTTCCACCTCCTGACCAGATTTCCTTTTGCCTTTGAAGCTTCGCGCATGACTTGAGTGATCCAGGTCATTGATTTCTTACTAAAAGAAGTTCTAGTGATGGTTCTTCTGCTCCTTTCCGTCCACTCGTACCATTCTCCAGTCGTTCCATTAATTCGCTCGATGTCATAAGATTTAAAGCCAATAGCAAAATAAATACAATCCTCCATTGCAGAGGAAGGGTTTCAAATAAAAGAAAATATGTGAGGGAAAGTTTCCGGTGATCGGAAGGACCACCGAAAAGGGGGGAGGGGGATTGTTTCTAGTTCATTCTTGGAAGTTGTGCCTTGGAGAAAAAAAAGGGCAACTTCCTTTTTTGTCTACTTTTCCTGCTTACAAAATATTGAAAATAGAAGTAGTATTTCAATAAAATCCTAGCTCAATGCTAAGATTTCCTCGAGAATTCACCCATGAAATGCTCTCAATTCACCCACATTCGAAAATGAAATAATGAGCAAAAGACCACTGATTTAATCACTATTAGAGCCGCTCCATCAGACTTGACGTCACATGCGCATTGTCGTTGGAGCGGGGAAATCCTCGCTAGAGCAGAGGTCAACGGGGAAGATTGGCCTTGTCAGAGTGGACCTATCTCCGCAGGCGTGAGGCATCTGAAGCGATCAATCTCCGCAGGCGCGAGCCCTTCCGAAGCAACCAAGCTCCGCAGGAGCGGCCAATTCTCCGCCAAAGTGACCCTTCGGGAGCGGCTGCACCAGTAACTAGTGCATTACTTTATGGGATTTATAATCCCAAGTTTCAATCAAACTATTGGAATTAGTTTAGGGTCCTACCAACGCAAATCAAATATACTACCCAACCTAAAACGACATTTCAAACTAAATGGAGCTATTGAAACTTCCAACAGAGGTTGTCTCGCCAAAAAATGGGTCCCATACCCAAGTTTTGTTTTAGCTAAAATTCACAAGGTTGCTCAAAATGAGTTTGGAAGCCTCGGGACCCAAACCAAAGGGCCTTCCAGACCAAACTCGACATTCTAGAGCTAAAGGAACCGTAAGAACCACATTCAGTGATTGTTTACTCAAAGATTTGACTAAAGTCAACCATTTAAACTTCAAAAACTCCAAAATAGAAAAACTTGCATAAAAACTAAACGAATGACCCAATGACTGAACTATCAGTCCCAACAAGTGATAAATGACTTGGGGTTACTAAAGGAAAGCCTTAATTGTCGAAAATACCAAAAATAGAGAAATTGACCTAGAGGGTCATTACAACAACCACTACTTTCGTCCTTGAAAGTAAAGAGTCAAGAAGTGCTGAGGCTCGAACAAGTAGGGATAGTGGGCTCGCAACTCATGCTTAGTCTCCTAGATAACCTCTTCGATTGAACGGTGTCTCCACTAGACCTGAACAACCGGCATATCTCTTGAATGCAACCGTTTGATATCCTTAGCTAGAATAACAACTGCTCCTCCTCGAAGGTCACACAGTCATCCATTTGGACCGAGTTATACCAGACCACATGGGACTCATCAAGAATATACATGCGAAGCATCAACTTATGGAAAATTGGATGAACAATTTAAAAGGTAGGAGGTAAAGCCAACTCATAAGCAATATCTCCCAACTGCTCGAAGGATCTCAGAGGCCCAATATACCTACGACTAAGTTTGCTCGCCTCCCGAATCTCATCACACCCTTCAAGGGTGAAACTCGGAGGAACACAAGATCACCAACACCAATACTCAAGGGATGACACCTATGGTCATCATATCTCTTCTACTTTCTTTGAGTTTCTCGTAGCCTAGCCTGAATCACACGAACTCAAGCCAATGTATCCTGAAGCAAGTTCGTACCGCGAGGCCTAGGCTCCAAAGCCTCAAACCAACCAACTGGAGATCGACAACGCCTACCATACAATGCCTCAAATGGGGCCATTTAAATACTCGAATGGTAGCTGTTATTATAAGCAAACTCCACCGAATCCATAAACTGATCCCATTGACCTTCGAAGTCCAACACAGAGGTTCGAAGCATATCCTACAAAATAAAAAAAGTTTGCTTGATAACTCATCGGTCTGCTGATTAAATGCTTTGGTAAGATCAACCTGAGTACCCAACTCCTCTTGGAATGCCCTCTAGAAGCTAGAAGTGAGAGCCTCTATTAGATATAATAGACACTGGCACCCCATGTTGGCCAAGGTGAACCACCTCTCGCACATAAATACGTGGCAACCACGAATTTTCTTCAATAGGGTGGAGAGCCTCAATATAAGCTAGAACTTGGCTGGGATCAGAGATATCAAGTTACACCAACCTATTGGCTAAGGACTGGATGTCCAACACCAAAGGTCTTTTTGAAACTGAAATGAAGGTTAGACTCCCCATACTCGTCGCCTTTTGGCTCAAGGCATCCGCTACCACATTTTCCTTGCCTGGATGGTACAAAATCAAGAGGTCATAGTCCTTCCGAAGCTCAATCCACCTATGCTGCCATAAATTAAGGTCCTTTTAGCTCAAAATATACTGAAGATTTTGGTGACCTCTGAAGATCTCATAATGAACTCCGTACAAGTAGTGCCTCTTAATCTTAAGCTTGAAAACTACCGTCGCCAACTCCAAATCATGAGTGGGGTAGTTGCGCTCGTGCACCTTAAGCTGCCTTAATGCATATGTTATAACACGTCCCTGTTGTATCAGAACACAACCCAAACCAATGCCGGATGCGTCACAATATACCATAAATCCCTCGTCCTCAACTGGAAGAGTTAGAATAAGAGTTGTGGTAAGCAACTCTTTGAGCTTCCAAAAGCTTGTCTCGCACTTGTCTGACAACTCTAAAGGAACATCCAAGCTAGTCAGCCTAGTCAACGGGTTGCTATAGAAGAGAAGCCCTCGACGAACCGTTTATAGTAGTCTGCCAACCCAACGGAACTCTGAATCTCTTACACTGAAGTGGACGTAGCCCAATGACGAACTGTCTCAATCTTCAATGGGTCTTCCATAATTCCGTCCTTGGACACCATGTGTTCCCCAAGAACGCTACAGACTCAAGCTAGAACTTGCAATTTGAGAACTTGACATAAAGCCGCTGATCTCTCAATGTTTGAGCACAATCCTCAAATGTTGTTCGTGCTCCTTCCTTCTCCTTGAGTAGACAAGAATATCATTGATGAATACAATGATGAAAGAGTCTATATAAGGCTTGAAAACATATGTCATCAAGTCCATGAATGTCGTTGGGGCATTGGTCAACCCAAAAGACATCACTAAAAACTCATAATGGCCATTACAAGTCCTAAACACTGTCTTGGGGATGTCCTCCACCCATCTATGCACCTGATGATAACCAGATCTCAAGTCAATCTTAGAAAACGATGCGACACCCTGAAGCTGATCAAATAAGTCGTTGATACGAGGCATAGGGTATTTATTCCTTATCGTCACCCTATTCAGTTGCCTGTAAGATACACATACACACACAACCATCCTTCTTAATAAATAGAATGGGAGCACCCCAAGGTGAGACACTCACTCTAATGAAACCCTTACCCAAAAGATCCTGAAACTAAACATTGAGCTCTTTAAGCTTAGCAAGTGCCATAAATAGGGTGGAATAGAAATATGACGAGTGCCCCGCGGAAGATCAATAGCAAAGTCAGTATCATGCTCAAAAGGAAGGCCAGGTAGGTTGGTAGGGAAGACGTCAATGAACTCATGCACAATAGGAATAGAATCAACTATAGGCCCTCCCAACTAATATCACGAATATATGGCAAATAGACTAAGCACTCGCTGAATACTAATCTCTAAAGTCCAAACATAAGAGATAATCCCAATCGATATGTGACTACCAGACCAAACCATCGGGGAAATACTAGGCATGGTTAAGGTAACAGTCTTGGCAGAGAAATCTAGGACCACACGATAGGGGATAACTGGTCCATGCCCAGAATAACATCAAAATCTAACATATCAAGCAAAATAAAGTCAGTCTTAGTGTCACGCTCTCAGGTCGTCACAACACATGCTCAACAGGCTTGATCCACTACTAAAGAATCACCCACTGGAGTAGATACACACAACGACATATACACTGTCTCAAAAAGCAACTCCAATCGAGGAGCAAAATAAATAGACACATGAATATGTAGACCCTAGACCAAATTATGCAAAGGCCTGCTAATGCAAATTGAGATCCTACATGCAATAACTGAACTCGATGCCTTAGCCTCCGGCCTAGCAGGAACCACATAGAAATTACCATATGCACCTCCAGACTGTCTCCAACTCTATCACCTGCTCTACCTTCCTTGCACCTCCTCTATTACTCTAGGGACCACCCCTACGAACCTGAGCACCGCCTCTACTCAGAGACGCTATAACCACGTGCATGGGGAAATCTCTAGCATAATGCCCAACCTCGCCACAATCAAAGCAACCTCAATCTCCCCACGATCTAGGTCGAAGACTAGTTGATCAACCTTGGCCTCCACGACCTAAAGTTTGAAGTGAGGCCTGAACTGGTCGGCTAGACTGCCCCTAGGGATAAGCATGCTGACCTCTTCTTGAGAAGCTCCTACCACGGGATTGAGAACTATTGTAGCTACTCTGAAAGAGGGCCATCTTATCACTGCCTCCACGGGCCTCACAATGGATCTCCTCCATACTACAAGTACGGTCAACTACATCTAGAAAAGATCTGCCCACTGATGCCAAGGACACTGTAGCAATTCGAACCAGAAGTCTCAAACCTCGAACAAAACACCAAACGCTCTACTCCTTCGTAGGCAAAATCATAACATGCCTGAAGAGTTCGTGGAAACGGGTTTCGTACTCCGGTACTGACATGGAGCCTTGCTCCAGCCTAGTGAATTGATCTCTCAGTCTGTCCCTACGCTATGGGGTATAAACTTTGCCAAGAAGGCCTCAAAGAACTGCGCCCAAGTCAAGGGAGGGGACCCGGTTGGTCTACACTCCATATACAAAACATTAGAGGTTCCCCTATACAAAACTTATAGGAATTCTATGACTTCAAGTATGGGTCCAGTTGTTTACAGAGCTTGGTTTACACCGAAAAAGAAAAGTAATATGCAATTCAATTTTATCCTCTGGATGAAATTACTTGGGTCCCCAAAACATCTGAAGTTCCTTTCCTTCCCAACTGTCCCCCAATGCATGCTGGAACCTTTCTCTGTCATATCTTTTGACCGACACCACCAACTACACCAGACCAACATACGTCCTATTGTTAATATATGCTTAACATATTTCTTTAGAAATTATAGATTTAGTTAGGTTCAGATTAACCTGATTGATCTTATATATATTTTCATGTCAGGTGACAGTTATTTTGTTTGCCATTTTTTCTCAACAGATGTTATGTGCTGAATCAGACTCATTGAACTGGAGGACTTTTTCCTTTCCTTTTGCTCTGAGTTTTATATTATTGTTTCTCGCCATCTTGTTTATATGGAAGTGAAAATGATGCTGGAACAGACTGGATCTGACATCTTTTCTTTCCTATTGCTAAACTTTTGTGCCATTATTCACTCTCTTCAGGCTACAGTAAAGTTCAAAGATCTGATGAAAGTTATATATTGAACAGGGGATATTCAAAGAAGGTTGTGTACTGCTGCAGAAATTAGTTCCTACTTCAGTAACACCATAACATCAGGGTCCAATTATTTAGTGCCCAACAGAAACTGTAATTTGACCTCTTGGGTTCCAGGCTGTGAACCAGGATGGGCCTGTAGCACCAACTCAGATCAGAATCCTGACTTGAGGAATTCTAGAGAAATACCAGCGAGAACTATTGCTTGTCAGTCCTGCTGTGAGGGTTTCTTCTGTCCTCACGGTCTTACCTGTATGATACGTAAGTATATAACCAATATTATCAGCTTTTTGGAAAAAAAATCAAAAAACAATATTATCAATTGCTTCTTCTTCAACCATTTGTGAGGGAAAACTACAAATTTAGAAGTTAATTCTTCTGTTATTACAAGGACTTGTTTTTCGTTTATGCTCTAGTATCAAGGAAGTTATTAATCACTAGCTTCTAGATTCCTGTGAGTAGACGGTGAAATCTTGTATGCAAGCATGTCTGCAGTAGCCTTATGGTAAAATAATATAAGAGATAACTAGCATACTGTAGCTTTAGTTGAACAAGGAGGCTTTTATTGTTGTTTTTTTGGAAAATAGACAAGATAGTCCGATTATTTGGTTGTACATAGGACTAATAACCTAACAGTTGTTTCCTACATTTTACTCCCTTTTCTGAATCCTTGGTTAAAATAGCTGGTAAGGTTATCATGAACTGCTTGTGCTAAGGTTCTGGTATGATGTATGAATCTGTCTCTAGATGATGATATTTTAGTTCAAGATTTTTTGTGGATATATATAATTAACGTATACATTGACATCCTTCATGAACAAGTTCCATAAAAGGGATTGCTGTTGACTCAGCATACATAGTGCCATGTCCAGTAATTTGATGTTTTGCTACATTGCCTTCAATATATGTGTGCATTACATGGAATAGTTAAGTGTTGCTCTAATATTTACTTATTTGGGTTACATTTATTCAACTTCTTAAGTCTTAGTTTCTATTTTTTTTTTGATAATTACCTTTTTCTGATTCTCAACAAAAGAAAAGATGCCTGATATCTTCTTCATTTTTCTAGCCTGCCCTTTAGGTTCCTACTGCCCACTTGCCACACTCAATAGGAATACTGGAATATGCGAACCGTGAGTTCAGATTCTTGATACAAGGCCTCTCTGATTTTCTTACTTCTTACTGCCCATTTTTTGTTTGCATAACATGTTTATTGGTATGTCTGTAGGTATAGTTATCAATTACCTCCTGGGCAGCCAAGTCATACTTGTGGTGGGGCAAACATTTGGTCTGATGTTCGCAGCAGCTCAGAGGTATTTTGTTCTGCGGGATCATATTGTCCAACAAATACGGAGAAGAATCCTTGCAGTAGTGGGTACTATTTTATCTCAAAAACCCTGAAGTCCGGTTATCATCTAGCTGTAAATGTTCAAATAAGGCTTAAATCTGGTTACAGAAATCCCTTAGGAAATCCTTATTACTTAGTTATACTTGCACATCACACTTCTTTCGTGATATTTCATCAATTTTACTCCTCTTATGTCCTTTCAAGGCTAATCTTTACCCTGAAATTGCAGGAACTACTGCCCCACGGGTTCTACGGCTGAGAAACGTAAGTTCCAGGTTGAGGGTGACCAATTATTTTCAGTACATTGTTAAAATAGTAGTCTTTTCATACAAAATAAATAACAAATGCATTTTTATTCCCATTAAGCATATTTCAGTTGGATGAGTTTAGATTCTTTCTCGAATGTCGCTGCTTCATGTAACATTCACCTCTTGATGGACTTTCAGGATGCTTCAAGTTGACTTCATGCATTCCAAACACTGCAAGTCAGAATATTCATGCATATGGGGCGATGCTCATAGTAAGTTTTGATTATTATCAAGTCTCTGCCTACCTGATATCCCTTCGTAGTTTCTTGCTGTTTCTAGGTTTATATGAAGTGAGCACTGGATTCAGTAATGCACTGTGGTTTCAATAAAAGTTTACTATTCTGTTGCCATAACCCTTCTGCTGATAAAAAAATTCAGAAATTATTGTGCTACCTTCCCCGTGCTGAAGTTAAAATTGGTTCCGCTCTTTAGTATTTGAGCTTCTTCATTGATTGATGTTCAAGACATTATACCACCATAGGAGATTCAAGTCCTGTTCATCCTTGCAGGCAGCTTTAGCCACACTTCTACTTATAATTTACAACTGTTCGGACCAAATCATCACCGTACGAGAAAGGAGACTCGCTAGATCCCGGGAAGCAGCTGCGAAAGTTGTTAAAGAAAAGATACAGGCACGTGCAAGGTGGAAAACTGCAAAAGAGGCTGCTAAAAAGCATGCAGTTGAATTGCAAGGGCAATTTTCTCGCAAGTTTTCTCGCAAGCGAAATATCACAGTCAGTGACAAGGTCACAGTACTGAATGAGGAATATACTGATACCGATGGTAATTCATATCCATCAAATGAGCACAGTACTTCTTTAGTGTCCAAGAAATCGCAAAGCGCATCTGAAGTAGAGGAAATAGGATCCAGTCCCTTGATGAAGATGATTAATGAGATTGAAGAACAAACTTTTGATAGTTCGGAATCATTCAGTTTGGAGATCAAAGAAAGAAATTTGAAAACCAAAAAGGCCAAAGGGAAAGATATTCATACTCATAGCCAAATCTTTAAGTATGCATATGCACAACTTGAGAGAGAAAAAGCTCAGCAACAGCAGAATAACAACCTTACTTTCTCTGGTGTAATCTCAATGGCCACAAATACTGATTACAAGAAAAGACCTGTAATTGAGATAGGTTTTACAGACTTAACTGTTACTTTGAAAGGAAAAAAGAAGCATCTGTTACGATCTGTTAATGGAAAAATCATGCCTGGTCGTATTACTTCTGTCATGGGTCCATCAGGAGCAGGGAAAACTACTCTCCTTTCAGCTCTGGCAGGAAAAACTGTTGGATGTACAGTTTCTGGTTCCATCCTTGTAAATGGAAAATCAGAACCAATCCGTTCCTACAGAAAAATCATCGGTTTTGTGCCACAGGATGATATTGTGCATGGCAACTTGACTGTTGAGGAGAATCTGTGGTTCAGTGCAAGGTGCAGGTATGTAATAGTTGGTTCTGTTAGATATTATGTCCTTGGGAATCTTCATTATCTTCTCATTTTTTAAAAATCTCCTTGGAAATCATGTTATAATGATCAGCACAGGCTACAGTTCAAAATTGTCAGTTACTTCTAAATCACCATATTGTTCTATTGACTACTGCTGGCTTGTATCTCAAGTTGATTTGATCCCTGTACTGTTCTGTTCAAAAGATAAACTTGTTGAGTTTTTGTATTTTGTAAAGGTTGTCAGCAGATTTGCAAAAGCAAGACAAGGTTCTTATTGTTGAGAGAGTCATTGATTTCTTGAGCTTACAGAGTGTGCGGGGTTCCTTGGTTGGAACAGTGGAGAAGCGAGGTATCTCTGGAGGCCAACGGAAACGAGTGAATGTGGGGCTAGAGTTGGTAATGGAACCATCACTTCTGTTTCTTGATGAACCTACTTCTGGACTAGACAGTTCATCTTCTCAATTACTTCTAAGAGCACTTCGACGTGAAGCCCTTGAAGGAGTCAATATCTGCATGGTTGTCCACCAGCCAAGGTAACCTACATAATTTGTTGACTTGGATACTGATACTACATTTACATTGATCCTTTCTGTTTATAGGTTATCTTGCAGCATATAACTACAAAAGCATGCAGTTCCTAATTGTAATGTCAGGAAGCCATAAATTAAGTGAATAATTATTAAAACAGAAGAGATCTTCTAGCTACTGGAATTCCCTTCTGATCGATGAATATGCTTTCTATTGTCTTGTGACTGAAATCCTTTCTTAGTTCTCCTGCAATAGGCAGTTAGCTTTCATCATATATTGGAAATCAACCCAGAAGTCAACAAAAAACTGTAAAGATGAATCTTGGGCCTAAATCAACCCCAAAAGCTAGCTTAATATCATCATTCATCTCTAGGAAACACTTGCTACTACTGTGACGACATGACATTACTGTTGCTATCCTATATATGTTACACAGCCAATAGGGACTTGATACATACTAAAAGACATCGGGGTTGAAATTCCCTTGAATAGAGTTATTGCTTTGTTGATCCCTGCTTGAGGTGCATCAAGAGAGCATAGTTATTGACCTCAAGGGTTCTAAGCTGCTCCTGGTACTGAGCCACCAACTGCTTCAACTGATTCAACTCATTCCCTCTATCCTCGAATTCCTTCTGCCACTCATGCTGGATGGCAACTGCTCGCTTTAAAATAGCATTCTCTTGTATAAGAGCTTCAAACTGCTGCTTGAGCATCATATTCTCCTTCTGGAAACCACAGGCCGCCTCTGTTGCACGAGCACATATGGCTTTCTCAAAAACCTCAAGAGCTCGTGAAGCACGGACTTTAGCATCATCTATATTTGACGCACTCTTGATCTCTCCAACAAAAAGATCCACCCATACTGTACCCTGCAAATGCACCTCTTCTGCAGAAGATAAATCCTCTGCAGATGTGGTCTCACCGTTAGTTGTAGCCGCATCTTGAGTAAAAACCTGGCTGCTGGACTCATGCGTAGCACCAGAGCTTCCTGCCACAGGCCTCAGATTATCACCAGATCCCAAGCGGAGCTCATTCAGGCGTTTGATAGCAGAATCTAGATCATCACCGGATTCTTCAAGTGCTCTCTCAACCAACTGCTTGTCCATGTCAGAGAAAGCATGAGAAGGAAGATGATTGAGTGCCGATGATGCAATCGAATTACCAGAAAAAACACGATCGGAATCAGAATTAGACCTCGCCAGGGAAAAAGTACGGCGAATCCTCTTCGAAACCGGCGGTGGCACATACGGCCATGACAATGATGACTGAAAATCCTCAAACAAATTCGATCTCTTCCCGCACACTATAGCAGACATGATGTGCTGGAAAAAAATGCTCTTTCAGCTTTCTCCGATCAAAAGTTCCTCTTTTCCCGTTCCAATCATGCAGATTTATAAATTCAAAAAGAAAATCTTAAAAAATCAAATAATTAATAGAAAATAAGTATAAATTGCTAAAATTTTCTATGAATCTATAAATAATAGTTTTTAAATAAAAAGAAAAAAATTATTCTCTTTAATTCTCTCTCATGAAGAGAGAGGCTCCCCAGCTTCTCAAAAATGTCACTGATGAAGCTGTTCATGATCCCCATTGCCTTGCTGGAAATCCCAATATCAGGATGAACCTGTTTGAGACTTTGAGTACCTTAAAGATGTAGATCTTGTAAGTCTGAACGCTCTTCTCGGCCTTCTTCTTCTTCTTCTCACCGGAAGCGGCGTCCTGTGGTAGCTTCTTCCCGTCCTTTGGCTTCTTCTCCGCCGGAGCCTTTTGGCGATGGTGGACTTCTTCTCCTTCGCCGTCTTCTTTTCTGCTGGCTTCTTCTCTGCCTTTGGTGCCATTGGAATTAAAAGAGAAAATATGAAAGTAGAAATTGAAAGCGGACGTTCAGGGGGTGAATAGATGCTCAAGCAGCAGTTTGAAGCTCTTATACAAGAGAATGCTTTTTTAAAGCGAGCAGTTGCCATCCAGCATGAGTGTCAGAAGGAATTCGAGGATAGAGGGAACGAGTTGAATCAGCTGAAGCAGTTGGTGGCTCAGTACCAGGTGCAGCTTAGAACCCTTGAGGTCAATAACTACGCTCTCTCGATGCACCTCAAGCAGGCACAACAAAGCAATAACTCTATTCCAGAGCTTTTCAACCCTGATGTCTTTTAGTATGTATCAAGTCCCTATTGGCTGCATAACATATATAGGATAGCAACAGTAATGTCCTGTCGTCACAGTAGTAGCAAGTGTTTCCTAGAGATGAATGATGATATTAAGCTAGCTTTTGGGGTTGAGTTAGGCCCAAGATCCATCTTTAATAAATTTTGGAACTGCAATTACAGTGAAGTGGACTTCTTAGGCTGCTAATTATTATCTTTTCTCATTATCACCTTTTGCTGTTGCAGCTACACCTTATTCAACATGTTTGATGATTTGATACTCTTAGCAAAAGGTGGTCTTGTAGTCTACCATGGTCCTGTAAAGAAAGTTGAAGACTACTTTGCAGGCCTTGGTATCGAGGTCCCAGAACGAGTTAATCCTCCGGACTACTTCATAGATATTTTGGAAGGGTTGGTGAAGCCAAGCACCAGTTCAAATGTGAACTACAAGGAGCTTCCTGTGTTGTGGATGCTTCACAATGGTTATTCTGTGCCCCCAGAAATGCAACGGAGTGCTGCTGCGCTTGCATCTTCACCAGTGGAATTAAACATTGACACTCAACCAATTTTTGATCATGTAACAGAGGAAAATTCCTTTGCTGGCGAAATGTGGCAAGATATGAAGACTAACGTGGAGCGCCAACGTGATATTATACTGCACAACTTTATGAGGTCAAAGGACCTCTCCCACCGGAGAACTCCAAATGTTCTTCTGCAATATAAGTATTTCATTGGAAGGTACATATTCGCGAAATCAATTTCTTTTAATTGAAGGGTTTGTTCTGTGTTTTACTATGAATTAATAATATAGAAAATATCTTTACAAAAAGGTAAGTTAAAAAATTTCTTAAAGTATTTAACCACTGATCTGGGAATTGGAGTCCCAAATCATCTGTATACCCATTACCCAGCTCACTTTCACTAATTTTGACACTACCCAAGTCAAACAAAGTGGCCTGCATATTTATGTGACCTAATATTTTCCTGGAATTGCTCGATAATTGATATCATTATCTGTTTGCTGTTATCACGACCAGTATCTAGTTTTAGTTTAGTTACATCAGTATTGGCATGCAAGCAATTTATCCAGCGTGATCAATAGAATCTTAAGCCATTGAAGAGGAGAAGTGTAGCTGAAGCTGCCTGCAAGAAGGGGCAATATTTTGAATCTTCTACAGTGGTCTAATGTTTTGAGCATCAGTTTACAACAGTAGTGATTTTGTTGATACAAACAAAGAAAGATGATGGTTGTTAACATACCCTTACACTTAGGTAGTTTGGGACACATTTGCATATTCTCCGCTTGTGGCTAGAAGTGAACTCTAAAAAGAAGAGATAAGAAAGCTTCCAGAATCAAGGTTTTTTCATCAAAATGAAGGTCGGTCAATTTTTATAAGATCCACTTCTTCCCTCAAACAAAGATCCTCACAGAAATTCCAGCGTTCTGATCTGGTAGCAATCAAAGGAAATTCTGTTGTTCCTAGGATTATATGTCGTTAACTGAATCTATCTTTATGAAACTTTTCTAGCCGTTGGCAATGAATGAACTTCTCAAACATAAAAGTAAAGAAATGGAAAAAAGGAAATATGTGCAAAATAAAGAAATAAAAAAAAGAAGTGCATCCCTCTTCTTCTTCATATGTCTACTTATTTTTGACCCCTTGTGTTAAGTTGTCATCAAGACCTATGTATAAGATACAGTGTCTGCACACAGCTAGCATTTAAGAAAGTTGATCATTCCCTGTCAAATTACCGTCTCTAATCACATTCAGGCATTTCAAAGAGGCATTAATGCAGAACAACTTCAGGATTTTACTAACTCATTAGTTTTGGCTTAGATAGTTTGTATAATTAGCCAGAGATTTTTTTGTAAGCTCAAATGCCATATCTTGTAAATCTTGCATCTTCTTGATGCTGTTATTAATACCACTTATCTTATCAAAAAAAAAAAACAGAGGCATTATGTTTGGTTTTTTTCTTTTAATGTATCTGTTACCTATTAGTTGGGACTATGTTTTAGTTATGTTAGTACATTTTCTTTAGGTTATGTTTTCTAGGAGTCTTTAGTCCTATCTGAGATTTAAATGCTAGTAGAAAATATACAAAACTTGTAGTACTTATTAGTATTGTTACGAAAAATTGTCAAATATGGCCTTAAAGTATTCAAAATTGAGAAGATATGCCCTTCACTAAAAGTGTAGCTCACATATGCCCTTACCATTCAATAATTGGTCCAAATATGCCCTTAATTTAACTGGAGCCTCCAATTAACCTAATAAGGTGATTAATAAGGGAAAAAGGGCTAAATATGCCATTACAGTAGTGAAATTGAGCAGATATGCCCTTCATTAATAGTTTAACATTTCTTTAACATGTACAGATTCAACAGTTCCTTTCTACACATGTTTATGTAACAATCAGTGCTAAGCACTAATTCTAAATCTGAATGTAAAAAGTTCAGCTCAAGTTAATATTGTTATTTTTTGTACATATTGAAGATGTAAATAATATGTCGATGTCCCTTACCAAAAAAAAATCTTTATCAATGTAACAGATGTTTATATCTTCGGTGATAAAATTGTAATTTATAACTATAATTTTACTCTTCAGTTTTCTGAGTTTTTTCACTATGATTCACGTATTCCCTGCACTACACTTGTGTCCTAAATTAAGGACGAGATAATTTCCATCATGTTATATAAAATAAAACAGATCTAGTGTTAAAAGTTTAATTATATTGTCTAAATCAATATATTTCCGGAATAACTGCAATCCTCAAGAGTTGGATTTCTCAGCGGAGAAACATTGTTACACAAAATGAGTGGGGTTGAAAGGGGTTTGTGAGCCAAAAAGTTGAAATTTTAACTTGGTTAAATCTGAGAAAATCGTTGATTGAGTATCACTCTTGGATATTATAACCAAAGTGCATATTTGTTCAGTTTCACATACTTTATAGGGCATTTTAGGCCCTTTTTCGCTTATCAATCAGCTAATTAGGTTAGTGACCACTTCAGTTAAATTAAGGACACATTTGGACTAACTATTGAACGGTGAGGGCATATGTGAGCTAAACTATTAACAAAGAGCATATCTTCTCAATTCAAATACTTTAATGGCATATTGGACCTTTTCTGTTATTATTATTATTATTATTATTATTATTATTATTATTATTATAGAAATAGATCTAGGATGAGCTTAAATGAGAGGCATGGTCAATGAGGATTCGTAGAGCTGATCTTGACTTGCTTGGGATCGAGGCTAAGTTGTTATAGTGTAGTTGACTGAGGTTGATATCAAACTTGGAGATTTGGCAAGTCAGTAAATTTTGTAACTTCCTCCGACAATTATGTTGAAAATCAGGTCATTATTGGGTTATAACATCAGAGCAGGTCAAGTTTGACTTAATTGTTGGAAAATGTTATTTGTTGTGAGCATGTATTTACTTACCTGCCACTGCTGGATGCATCGGCAAATTTATTTAATTGAAAATAAGCTTCAAACTTAAGCTTTTTTGACGCTTCAGTTGAATTCTCATATAATGTTTTTCTTTTTGAACTTATCCCAGGTTAAGCAAGCAAAGATTACGAGAAGCAAAAATGCAAGCAATAGATTATCTTATTCTCTTAGTTGCTGGAGCTTGCTTAGGATCACTAACCAAAGTGAGGGATGAAAGCTTTGGCGCACCTGGCTATACACACACTATAATTGCTGTCTGTAAGTTGAATAACCTTCTAGTTCAGAGTATAATTTCTTTTCCTGAAGTTCTGATTCAGTTTTTAATTCTTATAATTCTTCTTCAGCTTTGTTATGCAAAATTGCGGCTTTGAGGACATTTGGATTGGACAAGTTACAATATTGGAGAGAAAGTGCTTCTGGCATTAGTAGCATAGCTCATTTTGTTGCCAAAGATACAATAGATCATTTTAACACCGTGATAAAGCCTGCTGTATATCTATCAATGTTCTACTTTTTTTGCAACCCAAGATCTTCTTTCGCAGATAATTATGTGGTGTTACTGTGCCTTGTGTATTGTGTGACTGGAATGGGTTACACATTCGCCATCTTCCTAGCACCAGGTCCCTCTCAGCTAGTAAGCATGAATTCCCTGTGAAACATGTCATAATTCTACAATGTTAGTTTCTTTTCATACCTCTGACTAACATGCTTCACTTATACATAGTGCTCGGTACTTGTTCCTGTGGTTTTGACGCTCGTTGCATCTCGCACCGATGGTGGTAAATTCCTCAAGATCTTGGCAGATTTATGCTATCCAAAGTGGGCACTGGAGGCATTTGTCATCGCAAATGCTGAAAGGTATGTTGTGACAATACCCTATTGTAATTGAGCTATGTATGGTTCAACGCTTTTACTTTAATAGTTCTAGTTGTGCAAATCATGGCTTCCCCTTAACTGAAGATCATTCAAATGTTTGAATTATAAGTATATATTATATATAAGTATACATTCTCTCCCTCTCTCACACACGTGTGGGGATGGGGGTGGGGGGAGGAGGGAAGGGAAGAGTGAGACATGACGTGTGTTAAGATTGAAATAACCGGGTCTCATGCAAAAGCTAACAAAGTAAACCTTGGACAACGATAAATAACAAAAAAAAAAGACATACACCAAAAAAATATACTCCCTCCATTTCATTTTATACTAGTTTGACTCTTCACGGAGTTAAAGGAAAAAGAAAGACTTCCAAATCTCGTGGTCTTAAAATAAAGATGCGTGTAATGTACGAAAATGCCCTTTGAATTTTGTGGTCTTGAATATGTCAGGTAGGATATTGGGCGTAAAATGTTACTCAATATAGAAAGTGACATTTTTTAAAGGGAGTAATAATTTAATATAGTTTGGTCAAATATGGTTTGGTCAATTGACCTACATACGGAAAAAAAAAGTACAAAAAATACATAGAGACTCTTCAACTCTAAATGACTTCATTGTGGATGTTGTGAAGTGTGAAGGAATCATCAATTTATACACGTCCGAAACATTTTCCTTCAAGAAATCAGCCGAATACAAAATAGATTTATATTTTTCTTCCAGGAAAAGAAGAAATAACTATGGTAAATGCTTTAACCTTCAAGAAGAAACAAAATCCAAATAAGGTAAGAAAATCAGGATAAACACCTAATAATTGTTCCCCTTGGCCTTAATTTTCTATCAAAATAAACTTGATTCACCTTCTTCACATAATCTTCAACATATGACTGTTGCTTGCCATGTTCAAAACTAAGGTTAAAATACGTATGGGTTAAAAATGGTAAAATATCCTATCCAAATAAGGTAAGAAAGTCAGGATAAACACATAACAATTGTTCCCCTTGGCCTTAATTTTCTGTCAAAATAACCTTGATTCTCCTTCACATAATCTTCAACATATGACTGCTGCTTGCCATGTTTAAAAATAAGGTTAAAAATGTGTATGGGTTAAAAATGGTTATAAAATATCCTTATTTTAATCTCTTGAGATTTAGTAGCAACAATGTTCAAAATTCCACATGGAATAGCACTTCGGTAAATTTTTTTAGAAAAAAGTCCTTGCCATCTCCTTGAACTTGTCTTCAACCTCACTCTAATACCATTTGATTGAATTGTAATTACCAAATGTGATGCAAAAGCTAACAAAGGAAACCTTGGACAACGATAAATGACACAACAAAAAGAAATATACCAAGAAAGATATAATAATTTAGTACAATTTGATCAATTGGCCTACATATGAACAATTCACTAATAGTCGGTACAAAAAGTATCAAAAGATAATTCTCCCCCTAAGCAGAACATCCAACTCTTAAGGACTACATTGTGGATGTTGTGAAGTAAAGAAGAAGAGATCCTCAATTTATAGAGGTCCAAAATTTTCTCCTCTATGAGAAATATAGCAAAAGAATATTATTGAATTGTTGTTATGTCTACATTATTACATTGAGACCCTATTTATAGACACGAGAATACAATCTTTTACCAAGTAGGATACTATTTACTATTTCTATTTCTATTCCTATTCCTATTCTTATTCTTATTCTAAATAGGATTGCATAAAATTATTCCTATTCTAATAAGATTGTATAAACCTATTCCTATTCTAATTGGATTGTATAAACTTATTCATCTTCTAACACTCCCCCTCAAGTTAGTGCATGCAATTCATGTACCTAGCTTGTTACAAATGTAATTAATATGAGGATTGATGAGGATTGGTGAGATATCTGCAAGTTGATCAGTCGACTTCACAAAATTGACAGGCAATCTTAATGTGCTTGTCTTCTCATTAAATACTAGATTTGATGCATAATGTCAATCAATCTCAATGTGCTTATTTCTCATGAAATACTGAATTTGATGCATAGTGCCGATAAAACACAGAGTGATAAAATTACAGTGTTGAAATTCCCAAACCAAACTTGCAAAGACTGTTTCAAACCATAGAGTGACTCACATAATCAACATACAAGGCTACTAAACTCCCCCTGAGCAACAAAGCGCTCAAAATCTAGTATAAAGTATATGAATCATGTTGGAATCAATAGATGAGTCGATATTAAACAAAAAAGTCACCGAAAAATTGGTCGGAACATCTTCATACGCCGGAGTATTAGATTTGATGGCTGAAAGTGGTCACAATCTAAGAAAATAAAATTATTTGGGTAGGGTCGGAATGATGGCACGACCCAACTAGAAAATATAAATTATATAGGAAAGGTCAGATTGATGGCACGACCCTATTGAAAAAGAGAAATAATATGGGTAGGGTCAGAATGATGGCATGACCCTACTGAAAAAGAAAAAATATACGGGTAGGGTTGGAATGATGGCACAACCCTACGCAAATTAGATTTGAGGAGTCACCAGAAAGAGAAATGAAACTATGCAAATCAAATCTGAGGAGTCATTGAAAAGACACATGATGTTATGCAACTTAGATATGAGAAAGTAGTTTGGAAAAATCAACGGTACTTCACAAATTAAATATGAAAAGTAGTCCTGAGAGATGCACGGTGCTACGCAAACCAGATATGCAGAAAAAGGTAGTCACCGAAAGGATGGCACGGTGCTACACAAATTAAATATGAAAAAGTAGTCACTGGAATGATGGCACAGTGCTACACAAATTAAATATGAAAAAGTAGTCACCGAAAAGATGCACTGTGACCCAACTTTTGCTAGCATAATCATTGGCCAGACGGACAACATATATGGGTAATAGCCACCCGCCGGCAGCGGAAGCTCTTTGATTCTCTACCAAGATCGTAGAGGCTCTGATACCATGTAAGAAATATAGGAAAATAATATTATTGAATTGTTGTTGTGCCTACATTATTATATTGAGACCCTATTTATAGACACTAGAATATAATCTTTTACCAAGTAGGATACTATTTACTATTTCTATTTCTATTCCTATTCTAAATAGGATTGTATAAACCTACTCATCTTCTAACATCCTCCAAGAAAAAGATTAGCCAAATACGAAAGAGATTTATCAGTTACCAATTTCAAAATATGAAAGAAATTTTGTTTTCTTCTTTAGGAAGAGCAAAAATCAATTATATGCATTGTCCTTTCTTTCGAGAAAAAAAGAAAATTCGGATAAGATAAGAAATGCATGTAGGTATGATTGTTGGGTTTTGACCCCTTTTTCCTCCTTCTTTCTTTTTCTTCTTCTTTTGCTTAGCTAATAGCTATACTCCTAGGTTGACGAGGCCGCCTCTCACCAGTGGAGAGATGCCTTCTTGTTGATCTTAGTCCTATTTTCAATTTTCCTTGTTATGGATGCACGATGATGTAAAATGAGTGGCAAGCTGCAAAACATATAGTGCCTTGAATTCCTAATAATTAAGCATGAACTTTTCTTTCTTTTGTGAAATAAAACACATCTATAAAGATTATCACCGTACTCCCTCCTTCAATGCCTTCCTAAAAAAGAGGGAAGGAAAAAAACATGAATAGGTTCTATGAGATTTAAAAGGGCTTCTAGAGGGGGCCTATATCATTGATCTAAGTTGGTGGACAGTGGATGTGAAAAGTGCTTATTTACACTATTCTCCAGTTTTTAGGGCACCGAGTCCGGTAGCAGTTACTGACTTATCTTTAAAATTGCTGCTTGGTTAACCTTGTGATTTTTGTCGTCAATATTTTTCTTTTCTACAATATTTTCAGCATAGTTTCTACTTTCGAAATTTGCCAAACCTGTTTTAAAATGCTTTTCTTGGGCTGAGGGTCTATCGGAAATACCTCTATAGCCCACAAGGTAGAAGTAAGGTCTGCGTACACCCCACCCTCCCCAGACCCCACCATGTGGGGTCATACTAGGTCTGTTGTTTATTTCTTACAAATGCATTTGACTGACATTCTTTTTATATCTTTCTCGATTTTAGCCAAAAGTTGTGTCTTGATGACCACTGCTGTAATCAAATTTCCATTGATGAAATAGTTGCAGCTATATATTTCCAAACTAATATTTTTGTGCATAACTCCAGGGAATTTACATGGCCAAGTAGTAAATTAGCAGTTAGGTTGCTTGAGCGATGCCTCTATTCATACTTCTTCTTTGCCAATGCACCAGAATTCGGTAGGAATTACCGATGCCAGCTTTAAATGCAAGGGCATATAACGCATTATGCATTTAATCCAGTAGGGCTAATAGCTTGACTTGATACTATGTCCATGCATCACCGATCACGTGCCACTAGACTATCTTAGGCATTCTTCTTATTCTTCACATCAAGAAGTAGAATCGTTCTCTGACCCTACCTATACTAGAGAGAAGAAGTCTTATAGCTGTGACCTTTAATCATAAGTTCATGAAAGATTTTATCTCAGTAGGTAGAAGGTGATGATGTCGAGAATTTAAGGTCATCATCTCCTTGACTAGACCATGTGTTTTGCTTCACAAGTATTGTGTCCGGTTGCCTTGCGAAGTTACATTTAATGCCATTCTCATTTTAACGGTTTGTGGAATTTTCTAATTCACTCTCTTAGATTCTTAGCCTCTTAGAGTGTGTTCCATATGACGGAAAATACTACTACAACATCATACCGAATGTAATCCATAGAAAATGCAGTATTTACTTTAGATATCAATCAATCACTATTTCAATGATTTTCCACAAACAATGTATAAAGTTGAAAATGCGTACAATTTTCAAATTCAAACTTGAATGCACGTAATAAATCATGATGTTGTGTGATTTCAGGTATTATGGTGTGTGGCTCATAACTCGCTGCGGTGCACTTATGAACTGGGGATACAGTCTTCATGATTGGAGTCTATGTTTGTGCATTCTCCTCCTCATAGGTTTAGGTAGTCGAATCATTGCTTTCTTTGGCATGCTAAGCTTCCAGAGGAAGTGAGAATTGATAATTCATCTCACTTCTCTTTGTAGTTAAATCATTTTCTCCATAGGATTCTATCCTCTATTGCTGATATATATAACTCCTCATCTTCTGCAATGAAATTATTGTGCTCTTCTGTTCCGTTTAGCAACATTGACCTGCATTATTTGCACAAATGAAAAAAAGAAGGAAAAACACCTTTATACTTTGCCTTTAATTTAGACGGAAGGACAAACTCAGAAATAAGTAATCCATCCCTCATTACATTCTCCTCCTGCTCCTCCTAGTTAAGTATCACGTGCTCAATCTTTATTATCTACAGTTTTAAATTTAACTTCAAAATAAGCATAATTTTTAATGTTTCTTGTTGTAATGTTATACTACCAACAATATAGACGAGATATGGAGAGTAGAATGTAGAGATCATTTTATTTAATAGCTTTCAAGGGTTACTTATAATAGTGAATGAAAACTCTATTTATAGGCTGGATAATCACTTCAAAAGTTATTATGTTAAATGTCCAAATGAATATACATTCTTATCCAAAATGGTTCATATAATATAGGGAATATGTATTCATGAATGTAAGTAGTTTATGTATTAACTAAATAGATAATCCACTCATTTAATGGATTTATGACACCTCCCCCTTGGATGTCCATAGATAATGTGTCCCAATGAAAAAAGCCTAGTGAAGGAAAAAGAGTACACACATCTCATAATCGCCTTGAATGTTGGCTCATAAAAAATATTACTAGGAAAATCTAATTTGGATAAAATCTATCTATATATAATAGGAGAAGAAAAAGCGCCTACATGTCAGCACCACAAAATTTATAGAAATATTAAATAATAAATAACAATTTAAAAAACAAAAAAATTTAAAAATAAACATAAATTAAAAACCGTTTTTTAAATTTGTTTACCCTAAAAATTGTTGTATTGATTTCTTTTTTTTTAATAAATTAAATATGTTTGTTCCTAATAAAATGCTATCTGTCTAATTTTTTTAAAATAAATTTTATAAATCTAGAAGTTAGAGTTTATGAATTATCAAAATTAATTAATTTAAAATTAAAAAAAACAAATATTAATTTAAATTAAAAAAAAACAAATATTAATTTAAAATTAAAAAAAAACAAATATTAATTTAAAATTAAAAAAAACAAACATTAATTTAAAATTTAAAAATAACATTACTTTTGTTAATACTTATCTAAATAAATTTGTTTCAAATAGTAAATTGTGAAAACCAAAAGTTATAATAATTCATGAAATAAGAATTCTCAAATTATAAATTTAAGTTAATATTATTATATTTTAAATATTTGTGCAACGCGCGGGCACGAATACTAGTTATCCGTGCAACGCGCGGGCACGAATACTAAGGAAAAGAGTGCAAAACATATTTCACCTCACCCCCAAATGAAAGCTTTACTTGATATCTCAGAGACTATGCATTCTAATGATGTTGACAATGTCTTAGTGAATAAGTTTGCAAGATTATCAGTTGAACGAATCTTTTGAACGTCTATCTCACCACAAGATCATGTGTGATTTTTTTTTTCGTGAAATATGTTTTGTCCGGTCTCCTTTGATTGTATCTTCCCTTCAATCGAGCTATAAATGCAACATTATTTTCGTATGTGGTGACTGAAATATCTCTTTCTAAAGAAAAAACACATATTTCCTGAATATGATGGGTCACTAATCCCAACCAAACATAGTTTCGACTTACTTCATAGATGAATATTATTTCCGTATGATTTGAAGAAGTAGCTCATGGTGTTTGATTCATTGAATGCCAAGATATTATTTTGCCTCAACATGTAAACAAGTAGCCCATTTGCAATCGAGCTTTATGCGGATCGATAATGCATCTACATAATCAATAATTTCTGACTCAGAGATTGATCATTCCAATTTTGCTGAAGCTCGTCTCTTTTTCTCAAAGAAAATTTCACATCTTCTATGTGTTGAGTCACTTGCTTTGTTAGTTTCTTGAATGACAATTCCTCCACATAACGAAAGTTATGTAGATCATATAATCTTATAGCATTTGCATAAGCAATAATATGCAAGTGCATCAACTACACTAATACATGATATTTAAAATTATTTCAATTAAATTGGAATTGTTCTTTTTTATGTTAAGCAATCTCACAACCATTGGGGTACTCAATGAAATCGCGTCAAGACCTTTTAAATCCTTCAATAATTTTCATATAACCTTCATCGTGTAGCTGGACATGACAATCATTACACATATTCAAGTAAAAGTAAGAACTCCAACAATACAATAATAACTAAGTAATGCACTATGGGGCAAAGATGAGAAAGTAAATTTAAGAGGTGTAATTAAGTGATTTTAAGAGTGACTAACTTTGAGTAGTAATCATAAGAAAGTTTACATCCAGTATTTATAGAAACTTATACTTTATCATTCATTTTATAATTGCTTACTTAATTTTTTTTATTTAATAATATTTCACATTATTTTTAAAAATAGTGTAGTACATGATTTGATATTCACGTGCAACGCACGTGCGTCAAAACTAGTTGTCAAATTGAAACAAGCCTCATTTCATTCATCACAGAAGAATATATTAAACTTTCATGAAAATCCTTTATCCCCCGAGGTATAAGTCGTGCTTTATTTCTTATGGTTATGCTTTCGCTCAATGATTCATTTGTATCACACTTATATTATATCTTGATCTATGGTCTATAAGTACAAAAACATCACTTTTCTAAGTGACATAAAATATACTTGAATAGTGCATTTTATTTGACCAATCATTTATCTGTCCACACTATATGACAAATTTGAGTTCAAGAACGTCGTCACCATCTATAACATTGATAGCTATTTCATATCAAAGATATTGTCGACGATCATTTGATTCGGTTCGAATACGACATAACTTATTGAGATCTCTTCATTTTTTTCATCATTTCAGGTGCTTGGACCTTCGCTAAGGTTTTATGAAGTGTTATGTCATGATGCTTCTTTAAAACACTTGTCTCGTTATTCTGATCATTTGCTCATCTCCTTCTTCAAGGAATTTTATCTTTGTAATCGATTGATCTATCACTCTACATGCATGCCACTGGTTTTGTCCTTCAAGGACTTCTTTTTGGAGCATTTGTAGCTGGGTGATAAGATAGGGTCAACAAATATATCTGGCAATTGATTTGCAATATTTTACAAATGAATTATCTTCTGAACTTCAAGTTTAAATTTTTTAATGAGGATCTAGATGATTCCTCTCACTCATAATTTTCAGCTTCCAATCATCTTTCCCATTATGTTAGAAAATATAAGATTCACCCCAACCTCATTTGGGGGTCCATCTTTGTGTGTGATGGGGCAATTAAAACACATTCAAAGTTTAGGTGTAAATTATTTAGTTTTTGACTCTGAACCAACGGTGATAGAGAAACCTTGTTGGTTAGATTTGTTTACAAAATTGAGTGAAGTAGGAAATAATATTATTAAAGAAATGTCACTTTCTCCCATATTTAAACTTTGAATGTATTTTAAAATATTTTAATGATCACTGATCATTTTGATCTCAAAATACAAGTAACTCTATGACAATATATATTAATAATTTAAAAAGACTTGTCCTATGTTCGTTCAATTATAATTATTTACCACAAAGCTTTAATTTAGTAATATTAATTCTATTTTACAACATCATATACTATATATACGATGCACACGTGCAACGCACGTGCCGTAAAACTAGTATATATATATATATATATATAATTAGAAAAAAATGTCATTCTTTGATAAATGTAAATATATTTGAATTATAAATACACATTTTAAGTTTGATATAAATAAAGTGGAACTACATGGAAGACATATATAAATTATAATTAAAAAAATAATTGTTAGAAAAATATGTAGTCATCCTTTTTTGAAAGAAAAAATCAACAGAAACTAATCTTAAATAAATAAGTGAAATATCTCTATGTTTTATAATGTGTTTGCCCAAGTACTCTTCTCTAAAATAAATAAGGAACATGATACATTCAAATGATTTTAAACAAATTTATAAAGCCATCATTGTTCAATTTCAACAACACATATTTATGAAGTTGCTTTGCGCTTTAATAAAAAAAAATTACAATAAAATTTATTAGTTCTTGATAAACAAGCAGCAAGAACCAAAACTAAAAGTTTGAAGAAAATAATTTGAATAACTAATAAAGTTGGAGAACGAGAGAAACTTGATTCTAAAAATATGGAGGATAATTTTTTCTGAAAATAAAAGTATCTTTAAAAGAGTCTCAATGAGAATAAGACTATGTCACATATTTGATTCATTCACATCCTTTCCGACAAATTAAGATATTTTTAAGTAGAAAAAACAAACGCACTTAATGGCCTAATGTCTGAACCATTCAGATTCAGACCTCTATTAAGTGTAAATAAATTATGCCTAAATCCCTCTTAGTACTAAAGGGATTCAAAGTGTAACACCCCGGAAAATTTTGAGCTAAGACTCGAACCATCCTTCGTTGTGAGTAGGATTTTACCAAGGAATTTAAAATTTCTTAAGTGTTAAGGTCACTAGATGTAGCACCTTGAGTTCCAAAAAGAACTAAAGAGAGTTCATTCAAGTCATTCTTAAATTCTTTTAAGTTTTGGGTCAACTTCAAACGACCATAACTCTCAGTACAAGATGAGTTAGGTGGGCCATAAGATAATCCGACGAAAGGTCTTTGAATTATCTTTCCAAATCCATCGAGTTTGTTAAGTTTCGAGTTTGGATGAGTGAGATATGCCCTTTTGAAGTCAGGGTATTTTGGTCTTTTCCTTACCTAATCAGATTTAATTCATTTTTAGTACGGTTTTAGGGGTCTAATATGATTAGTTTCAGTTTTATAATCCTAATATACGCCTAGGGTTTTAGTTGAGAGTTCAAGAAGAGAAAAGAGGAAAGTATCAAGGCGTTCGTCGAGGTTCTTGAGTTTTGTTGCGGATTTTCTCCATGGTTTTGACCCCTAAGAGGTATGTAAGTTTTCATAGTGTTTGGTTCGTTCACCCACACACCAATCATGAGTTTTTTTTTACAAATTTCATCCATAAGTTTGAGTATGTTGAGTTCTTGATGAGTTCTTGATAAGTGTTCTTGAAGTTCATTCTGAATCTTGTTTTGTTGGGGTTTTGATGAATTCTTAGATGAAAGTTAGTGATTTGAGGGTTGTTTTGAGTGGATTAGAGTACACTTATGTTGAGTAATCAAATCCAAGTGATTAGGGAAGAAACCGTTCGATTCTAGGTGAGTTAGGGTGAGAAAACGAGCAAAGAAGTTCATCAGGTTTTCTGGGTTGGGGCCTGGTGCCTCGCACAATCCAGTGCACCCCAAATCCAGTGCACCCCAAATCCTCTTCTGTAGTTTAGGGGCTGGCGCCCCGCGCCACTTAGTGCGCTAGGGTCGCCTTCCCCGTCCAGTTTGCAGTCGGTTGCTCCGTTTGAGTTCTTTTAAAGTGTACCTTCACTCCCTTTTGATTCTAATCACTCTAAACTACTTCTAAATGCTAGAAATCACTCATACACATGAATCATAACCTTGAATTCATAATTCAAATTCAAAGGTAGAGTTAAGAGTTAAGTTTTGAGAGTTCTTCCGAACATTTTGAGAAAGTCCCTTTGAGTCTTTTTGAGGAGTCTTATACAATTTCTAATAACTTGTTTCAAGACTCGAGCAAGTGAGTATGAGAATGAGGAGAATGTATTCATGAGTCTATTTTGTCGTCACGAGATCCTTTATATCATGAACCATAACTCTTGAATTCATAATTCAAATTCAAGAGAGAGTTAAGAGTAGAGTTCAAGAAAGTCTGAGTCCAATTGTGAATCCTTTGAGATCAACTGTCGATTTGAACTATGTTTTGAGGAAGTAAGTATGAGAATGAGAAGAGTTGTATACATTAGTTCCATAATGTTCTTTAGACCTTTGACTCGAGTCGTTCGTGCTCATAAATTCTGCATGAACTCCATACATTGAGTGTCTTCTAGAGGAGTAGCATCTTCCAGTTCTAAGTCTTTTAGCATTGAGTTCCTAATTCTTTTGAGATTTAGGAAATATTCCTACTTATGAGACTACTACATGTTACCCATGAAGCCCTTGAGTAGAGTTGTTCATGCCCATAATTCCGCATGAACCCTATGAATCGAGCAGTCTAGGGAGTTCTTAGAGTCTTTTCAAGAAGTCTTTTACAAATGTTTTAAACTTGTTTTAAGACTTGAGCTTTGAGTTGAGTAAGATGCAACAAATGAAGTTCTTTTTCTTCAAAAGAATATATGGGAACTAAGTATTCCCAAAGAGTAAATGTTTTCACATTTAAGCAAGAGAGGAAACACCGATTTCCAAGAGAGCCTTTGAGCTAGTTTTTGAGTAATTATATCAAACCACAGAATGAGTTATGTTTTTAAAGATATGAGCTAGTTACATTTTGGGAGAAGTATTGAACATCGATTTGGGGACGAGCTTGAGTTCAGATAATTCATAGTCTCCATAAACCGAGTAGCCAGCATGGGTAGAAAAGGGTCATACTTTTTAGATGATTCCTTAGTGCTTTTTAGCATAGACTAGTGGATCCACTTAGTAGTTAGGTTCTATACCACCGATAAGGTATAAGACGGCTCTGGCAGTGTGAGGCAAGACGTTGTATCATCACATAGCTCATAGTGATGGTTGTCGGTTAGAGAAACTCCCACAGAGATATTTTGTATTCTTTAATGCAAAAAGATATTTTGTATTCTTTAATACACATAGATATTTTGTATTCAAATACACAGAGATATTTTTTATTCTTTAATACACAGAGATATTTTGTATTCATATATACACAGAGTTTATTTTATATTTTTATAAACAAACATAGTTTATATTGTATCCTTGCATACAAACTGATTTATTATTGAATTTTTCAATACACTGAGTTACTTTCTACTGTTTTAAAAGCTTTCCATATATTACATTTATATTGTTGCTTTACATTGAGTTGAGTACTCGGAGTCGAATATCTTATTGTTGAGTTGAGCCTTACTTCACTGAGTTGAATATATTATCTCTGAGTTGAATATCTTTCTTGAGTTGAGTTTAGTTAAGTGAGTTTAGAAGAGTAAATGTTTCATTTTTATCAAGTTCAAGCTTATGTTATGCTTTAGAATTCCCCTTACATGCTCATAAATTCCATGTACTGAGCCATTTGGCCCACATCATTTTATGATGCAGATACAGGTATTCAGGATCATCAACGAGCGTTTCGTTGGTACCACATGCAGTTCGAGTTAGCTATGGTGAGCCTCTTTTACTTTCGGAGGGTTCCACTTGTACTTTCATTTATATCAGTTGTTAGGATGTCGTGAGTCGTGTCCCGACTTCCATCTTTGTCATTTAGAGGCTTCATAGATAGATAGTAGAGTTTGAGAAATCTGTTTCATTTATCTTATTAAATGTTTTAAAGACTTAAGTTGCCTATTTTATGGCGAGTTGAATATATTATTTTTATTCAGAGTTATTCATTTGAGTTAAAGATTTGTAATTGAGTAAAATGAATTTTATTCAATTTTTAAGCTTTGTATGCTTGAGTTAGTCTTCCGCTTGTAGTCAGCCAGGATGAGGGTTCGCTTGGGGACTAACAATGGTTCTTGAGTGTCGGTCACGTCTAGGGTGTAGGCTCGGGTCGTGACACAAAAAGTGGGAAAAGATAAAATGACCCTCATTAGAAATCATTAGATGCCATCTAGGAGGGTATCTACGGACTTAGTTCCATCTATGAATTGTAGAAATAGAGGAAGATTCTGTGTTTTTGAAATTTCAGACACGAGACCAATCTAAGGCTTATAGTCCAAATTACGGCTCGTACTGATGCTTGTAAAAATCAGACTAGAATTCTAAATTTATGATGTTTCAGGGCTTTGGTTTATGAGACCTTCCACAACTCGTAACACCATCCACGACCTGTAAACCTTCCCAACATGTTAAATTAAATTTCCAAGTTTTAATGATGAATTTATGACCAATAAAAGGATTTTACGACCCATAAACCTAATTCGTAGATCTAAGACTTAAATTCCTAATTTTTGAAGTCTCGTGTATGAACCCTTTTCCACGAGCTGTACTTCTATTTAAATTAGTGATAGCTATAATGTAATAGAGCATGAAAATAACTGCTTATTCATGTGGATATTTACCTAGAATAACATCATTAGGTAATTTATCACCATGGTCCAATGATACAAATCCATTAGAGAACTTCTGTGTTGAAACCTCATGGGTAGACTCATTTATGATCGTGTTGTCTGTAAAGGCCAATTCAACTTCTTTATGCACGGAGGAGTAGTTGAGGTTAACGCGATCTAAGCACCCTTTCGCAACGTAGTAACTCTTGTTTGGCTTCAAGAAGTCCTTTCATGTTTCAATATTCTTATTAAATAGTGTTGCCTGAATATTTGTGCTCTATTATTAATAATAAAAGGGAGGGGTGGCATAAGTACACCAAGCATGGATGATAGTATACAAACGTAGTAAAAGTGTGAATGTTATTACCTCTTCGTCAAATAATATTATCATTCTGAAAGTCCCTTCATGCCTTGAATTCTTGTAAGATATTATTGAACCCATTTGAATAACTAAGACTCTTATCACCGAATCAACGGAGTGTTTGGTATATTGTTTATCGGTACACTCTATTTTGCTAGCTCCATTTCAGTCATCATGTGGCCCGAATCTCGATGAGTGCAGGTACCTGAAAAGATGAGTGCAAAAATGTTAACTTCAAGGGTAAATGTTTATTACTACCATTGTTGAAGGTAGTGTATGGTAATAGTATGTAAGAATTGGCAGTAATTTGATGCATAAAAAACATGATTCGTAGATGCAATATAAAGCGCGCAAGTGTAAGATTACAAGAAAAACATACATGGGAAACAAGTAATTACAAATGCAGGGGGACTATATATACTCAGTAGAACAAATAACAATCAGTGTTATTGTGGCCGCAAGGGGAAGAAACAAAGTGAATGAGTGGGTTGTACTCTTAGGCAATATTCCATTTGGAAATGTGATTCATATTGTTCACTTTCAGAATGCTGTGAGTAATTGTACAAGCAATAGTGGTAATGAAAGATTAAATTAATAAGGGGATAACTTACAAGTTGGTAAATAGCACAACAAATTCCAAGATGTTGTGTTTGCGAATAATCTAGGTGCGGGAAAACAATTAAATTGCCAAAGGAAAAGGTTAGTTTACTAAAGTAGATTTTCAATAAGAGGGTGTGTCGTTACATACATGTGCGTCAACTGTAATTGTTGTGTGATTGATGGGGAGAACCATCTGTGTTTATGAGTTATAAATAGTGGA
Organism: Solanum chiquidenum; assembly: GCA_029582725.1. Classification (NCBI taxonomy): domain Eukaryota; kingdom Viridiplantae; phylum Streptophyta; class Magnoliopsida; order Solanales; family Solanaceae; genus Solanum; species Solanum chiquidenum. The sequence goes on along the minus strand of JAJOOS010000999.1, from coordinate 4,498 downwards.
AAGCGATGGATTACGTCTATTTGGGAATGATGGAAGTTGGTGTCTATTCAACGTGGTGGTTGAAGTGGTAGCGTTTGTGAATGGAGGTATGTAGCGAACAAAGGTGTAGGTTGAAGGTGCAAGGAGATATGTACCCATGTCTAGAAAAATAAAATTGATATAAATGGATTTTATGCCATGAAAGGGGAAATTGAGGATTTAGTAATCTTCTAGGATTGATGATATACAATGTAGATTGCTTGAGATTAGAGTATATAGATATGAACTGCTTTAGAGTAAAGCATATAGACATGAATTGATTGAGATCAAAGTATATATGATGAATTATGATTTGTAAGGCTTTGAGATTAGAATTGTCTTGAGACTAAAGCTAATATGATGAGTTATGACTAGTATAGCTTTTAGAGTAAAGATTACTTGATGAATTCTGATGATTAGGGCTTTGAGCGTAAAGCTTATATTATGAAGGTTGATTTGTAGATAGAATTGTTGTGGAAGGATTTAGCCACATGATCTACTCTTTTAATGTATGAATGTATAAATTTGAAAGGTTTTCTCACATAGAATGATTCTAGGTTAAAATGTTTGCTCACCTAAAATGAATCTAAGTCAAAGGACTATGAGATGTGATGAGGCTTGAGGTGATTCCCCAAGACCTTCATATGAGAGAGATGTGAGGTGATCTCTCATATTCCTAAGTTAGAAAACATGAGGTGATTACCCATGTCATGAGATGATGAACATGATGTGATTACCCATGTCATGAGATGATGAACATGAGGTGATTACCCATGTCATGAGATGATGAACATGAGGTGATTACCCATGTCAAGAGATGATGAACATGAGGTGATTACCCATGTCATGTGATGATGAATGTGATGTGACTACCCTTAATACATAACTTCTAGGGCAAGACAAGATGTGAATACCCATTAGCCTTTATATCAAGGACATGGAGGCGAATACCTATGATCCTTATAGAATGATGTGGAGGCGAATACAAATATCATATAGTGTTGGACATAAAGGCGAATACCTATGATCCTTGTAAAATGATGTGGAGGCGAATACCTACATCATATAAATGTGAACATAGAGGTGAATACCTATGATTCCCTAAAATGGACATGGAGGCGAATACCTATGACTATATTAATAAGGCAAGAGATGAATACACATTAGCCTTTATAAGAGGCAAGGAGGTGAATACACATTAGCCTTTATAAGAGGCAAGGAGGTGAATCCCTATGTCTCTAAAAGAAAGCAAGAATAATGTTAATTATGTAAGAAGAATTAATTGTTTGGATTGTTGCTAGATTGGACTTCCATGAGATGTATGACTAAAGGTGATGACCTAAGTCTTGACTAATGATAAGTGAGGTTAATTCAAGAAGTACTCCTCTTATGATATGATGATTTATGTGTATTGATTATGCTTATGATTTATGTTGTTATCTCTTATGCTTATGGATCATGTCTTATGTTGACTAATGCTTATGATATGCCTATAATGATGATTTATGCTAGCCATCATATTTAGTACATGTTTGTACTAACACATACTCTTGCCTACATTCTTACCAAATGTAGGGTCTGATGATATCGACTTCCATCCCCATGCATAGGATCATAGTAGAGCAAGATTTGAAGTTTTGGTGAGTCCTCATAGCATTCGAGGATTTGACCACCATGTCCTTATGTCTTTCATTTTATGTTAGAACTATTGTATGGGCTGCGTCCCAAGATATTCATGTTTTAGATGGTTTGAGACAAAGTGTAATAGATTTCTGCTTTGTTTTATAAAGACTTTGATTATATTGAAAATGTTTTAAATTCCCGTTCATTTCTATTATCTTATGTTATAATATGCTAAGTTGGCTTGTATGAGGCCTCTCGGGGTCTTGTACGCCTTGTTACATCTAAGGGGTACCCCTGGATCGTGACATGGAAAATGGTGGTGTTTGTGAATGGGTGTGTTTAGCGTGGGGGTTATAGGGTAAGACAGGGGTAATTTAGTAATTTAACATTTAAGTTAGGAGTTTATGCTTTTAAGGTTATTCAGATATAGATTTTATCTTTTACATATTTTCAATTATAATTTTTTTTTTATATATAATTGGCTTCTCAATATTGAATGATATTTCATAGATTAGTCAACTATCACTTTCTCTATTATTTGATACATGTGCATGCAAAGTATAAGATACTCAATTTGATGGATCATTATTTAGCCAATAGTAGCTAGTTTTCCTTACTCTTCCATGTCATTGTCCATAAACACCCCTAAATATGCCACAATAAATTTACCATGTGAAAAATATCCGCCCCTCGTATTCTTAAATGTGTGTTCCTTGATTATTCTAGAGCTAGTAAATCATAAAAAGATCTCAGTAAGTTTTTTTTTTTTTTTAAATGTTATTTAAAAAATTGAAATATTATTTTTGAGAAAAAAGAACAACTAAAGAATTATGAACAAATCAAGTTACATGTTTCTTATTCTAGAGGGCACCAGATAGGAAAACTATAGGAAATAAAAATAATTACAAGTAATTAGGATAATCATGAAAGGTTACAAACCGCAATAGTTTTAATAAGTGAGTCTCCCCAATTATTTTATGTATTAACCATTAACAAAGACAGAAAAGTAGTAATTGAAATATTTTAATTTTTCTGAATAAATAATGTGGTACGTCAATAAGCAATATGTGAAAAATACATGATAACATATATCTATCTGTTTGTATGTCTTTCTTTCTGTTTGTGTTGAGACTTTTTCAAAGAGCTGTGACTTTTTCAAACACTTGTGACTTCTCCGATGAGTTGTGATATTTTGAAAGAGTTGTAACATTTCAGAAGGGTTGCGATTATTCCAAAGGGTTGTGACTTTTCCAAAGAGTTGTGACTTTTCTAAAGAGATGTTACTTTTTGGATGAGTTGTGACCTTTCTAGAGGGTTGTAAATATTTTGAAGAGTTGTGCCATTTCTGAGAAGGCACAATAAGCACATGTTCATACTACCTTTGTTGGCTATAAATAGAGGAGGTCCCTCACATTTTTTAAACTACAAATTTTCTAACCCTCACATTTTTACACTAAGAATTTTCTAAGTTTTCTATTCTTATTTTTCTTATTCTTCTTAAAACACCCAATTTAGTACATATTCTTGTCACGCCTCAAGCCTACACCCTGGATGTGGCCGGCACTCGAGAACCATTATTGATCCCCAAGCGAACCCTTGACCTGGCTCATTACTCAACGGAAGACTTACTCAACAATATAGAAACTTCAAATTAAAAACTCAACTCATAAAGATCTAAAAAAAAAAACTTATAAAGATCTCATTACTATGATAGTTTAACTCAATACAGTCTGAAATACTCAATAAACATAATTGTTTAAGTCAAAGTCTTTAAAACATCAATCAAGGAAATGGGAAAAGACTCCTCAACTACTACTATTTATGAAGCCTCTAAATACTATGATGGAAGTTGGGACAAGAACCACTACATCCTATAAAGCAAAAACCATAATGTGAAGCCCTCCGGAAAGCAAAGAGGCTCACCAAAGCTAGCTGGAATGCGATGTGATCAACGAAGCCCCGGTTGATGCTCTTAAATACCTATATCTGCATCATGAAACGATGAAGGCCAATTGACATCAGTACATTGAATGTACGAGTATGCAAGGGGAAAACTGAACATAGGGATACCTATCTGAACTGATAAAAGGGGACCACATACTCACCTCAACCCAACTCAACTCAATATGAATTCAATAATAAAAGATGCAATATATATAAAGCTTTTAAAATAGTAGATAGTAACTCAAATGTATATAAAAAAAATACAACAATAAACTCTTTACTCTTATTTGAGAGATTTTCTAATCGACAACCATCACTATAAGCTACATGATGATACAACGTCTGGCCCACACTGCCAGAACTATCTTATACCTTTCCAGAGTATAGAATATCCTCAACTAAGTGGACCCACTAAGCTATGCTTAAAATAAATAAGGAATCATCTAAAAAGTATGATCATTTACCCATGTTGGCATACATGGTTTATGAGGATTTTGAGTTGTCTAAACTCATCCTCATATCGGTGCTCAATACTACTCCCAATAATATATGGAACTCATGCTCAAATTTATAAAAACATAACTCATCCTCAACTTGAGGTAATTACTCAAAAGATTCTCTTAAAAGAGATACTGCTCAAAAACTTCTCATAGACTTGTTTAGAAATCAAGGTTTCCTCTCATTTTAAATGTAAAAATATTTACTCTTGGGAATACTTAGTTGTCTTATACTCATTTTGAAACATGAAACACAACTTTCCTCATCCTCTTACTCATTCACTCAAGTCTTAAAACAAGTTTTAGAAGATTGTAAAAGACTTCTCAAAATGACTCAAAAAGGTTTCTCGAACTTTACTCTTAATCTTTACTTTAATTTGAAATGAAGATTTAAGAGTTATGGTTAGGATATATAG
>JAJOOS010000998.1:0-36375 GCA_029582725.1 Solanum chiquidenum | reverse complement strand
TGAATTGATCATCGGTATTTCTTTAATTGATAATGTATTTCATATCTAAACCACTAGTATATAAGACTTGATTTGTTAAACTACTCGAGGAGTATATAGTTAATCAACGTATTTCATACTCCGATAAAGTATCATTTATATGTCATCATAATTAGGAGGTGATCACTACACTTAACATCCATTCAATTAGATCGAACGTATTAATACTATCTCGCATTTCATACTCGAATGGATTATATGTTAGCTCTTCACCTCTACATCATGACATGAGATATTAAGTTCATGATTAGACGACGGACTAATAGAAATTGTACATTACTCTAGAAATATAAGTATAATTATCTCCTAATTCATATCAACGTAGTTTCATACTAAATATGGGTTATAGATTATTTTTTTATTCCACGAATTCTAACTTTTTATTTATAAAATTATACAAAATTGTTACACTTTTTGAACAATTAATTGTAGGTGTAAAATAAAATTTTAGTATTATGCACAATAGCAAAATTATGATTATTAATAGGAATATTTTAAACAAACCAACCTCCGGATGTTTCTTTTATTAAAAGTAATTAGATTTAATAAAAAATACCGACGTCATGAGGTCGGTATCACATTAAATTTTAAGATAAATAAAAGTAATCATGTTAATTAAATAATATTGACATCGGGAGGTTATTATTTTTTAACTTGTATAAAACCGTCATTCGGAGGACGATTTATTTAAAGTTAATTGAAAATATTAATTTATTATATACTATTTAATTTTACCGACTTCCGGAAGTCGGTATTATAAATTATTATTTTCTTATTTTACGCAAAATCATCCTCCGGAAGACGATTTAAATAAAATTAAATCAAAATAGAAAATAATACCGACATCAAGAGGTCGGTTTTTATTGTAATTCATTTTCTGGGAAAAATTCCGACCTCCTGAGGTAGGAGTTTGGTTTTTCCGCTTTACTTTGCATAAAAATCGACTACTTGTTGTCGGTTTTCATATCAACGTAATTTCATACTCTAAATATGGATTATTGATCTAACTTTTTATTTATAAAAGTATACAAAAATTGTTTATTAAACAATTAATTATAGGTGTAAAATGAAAATTTAGTTTTATGCTAGCAACATTTTAAACAAACCGACCTCCAGATGTCGCTTTTAAAAGTAATAAGATGAAATAAAAATACCGACCTCCGGATGTCGCTTTAATTAATAGTAATTAGATAAAATAAAAATATCGACCTCATGAGGTCGGTATTTTAATTACATACATTTTACCGACATTCGGAAGTCGGTATTTTTACACAAAACCTATTAATTATAGGTGTAAAATGAAAATTTAAAATTAACATTTTAAACAAACCGACCTCCGGATGTCGCTTTTAAAAGTAATAAGATGAAATAAAAATATCGACCTTCGGATGTCGCTTTAATTAATAGTAATTAGATGAAATAAAAATACCGACCTCATGAGGTCGGTATTTTAATCACATACTATTTAATTTTACCGACATTCGGAAGTCGGTATTTAAAATTCCGACCTCAGGAGGTCAGAATTTTTCCCAGAAAAATGAATTACAATAAAAACCGACCTCTTGATGTCGGTATTAAAATACCGACCTCATGAGGTCGGTATTATATTAATTTATTTTTACATACTATTTAATTTTACTGACATACAGAAGTCGGTATTATAATTTATTTATTTTTATATTTAATTGATTTCCCTCTTTATTTTGCATAAAACCGACTACTTGTAAATACCGACCTCCATTTGAGGTCGGAAATTTTTAGGTCGGTATTCACTATTTTTTTAGTAGTGATAAGCACATAATATAAACCTACAACAACTAAAGATAATGACAACTCTATTAGGTCCCTTGTTGTTCTTGAGGAGAATATTTCTTGAGAGAATGGCTTCTGCTCTTTTTGAAACATTCAGGATGCAAAAACTGAGTTGTGTCCATTTGATATGAAACTTATATATGATGGACACAAAACCCTAGAAGCAATGCTATTGGATGACGATTCTTCCACTCTGCACCACACGCGCAACACCTTCTGCAGAATGGCAGGGTGTACAGAGTACTTTTTCCAGTTGTCCTTTTCTCAAAGAAGCTCACCGTTCTCACATGGGATCAGGTCCCCTTATCAGATCCGATGGTTTATCAAATCATCAAAACAACATATTAATATTTTTTCCTTTTTTGATGATGACAAACTTCTCTTCTTTTTCCCACTACTTCCCCTGTCAACTACATTAGGTATTCTCTTCTTCTTCCCACTACCTCCACCTGTCAGTAAACTGGCAGAATGTATCATATGCATACCATTCCCCTTTTGTCATCATAAAAAAGAAAAGGCAGTAAACTAGAATTAAAAGTAAGCAATATGTAGTTTTGATGATTTGACAAACTTCTCTTCTTCTTCCCACAACTTCCCCTGTCAACCACATCAGGTATTCTGTTCTTCTTCCCACGACTTCGCCCTGTCAACCACACATCAGCTATTCTCTTCTTCTTCCCACTACTTCCCCCTGTCAGTGAACTAGGTGAATTTATCCTATGCATACAAATATTCCCCATTTTGGCATCATAAAAAGAAAAGGCAGTAAAGCAGGATTAAAAGTAAGCATGTATGGTAAAACCATGGACATTTGGCAACACAAGCATAAATGAAAAGGACAAAATGTTGAAAGGTCGGTAACAAAACAAAAAAATTATTTCATTGCATACAAATAGTGCATTCAAAACATTATAAACAAACTACTAAGAGAACCGTAGGACAATACTCACTGAAAAAAGGATAAAGGGAAGACATATAGAGAGGAGGAGGCTTTTGGGTGAGGGATTATAGGATAAGAGTGAGACGAGCATCTGCATCTTTATGGGTCTTGACGAGCTTTTCTTTGAGTTCAGCAATTTGAGCCGTGAGGCTTTCATTTTTAGCCCTAAGTTCGGTGACTTCAGCTAAGCATGGTCCCTCAGTTTGAGCTTTTACCAATTTTTCCTTCAACAAGGCTTTCTCTTCATCTTTCTTGCTCAACAATGTTGTCATTTCCTCTAGCTCATGCCTTATTTGACTCTGTTCTACCACCAACTCAGACATTTTACTCATGTGCCCTACTTTAACCTCCACACACTCACACTCAATAAGGTTGTTCATGGAGAAGGGTTGTTTCATTGTTCCTCTTACACCTGCCTCAAGAGGAATCTCCAAATGATTGAACACTCTTGTCAAGAAGTAGCCATAAACCATTCCATATTTCCCATCCTTCACTGTAACTGTTTTGTGTATATGTTCTAGCATGATGGCTGGAAGGTTTATGGCATCAATCTTTCACAATGCTTCCATTAGATACAGGCCAGCCGCAGAAGCAATTTTTCTCTTCTTAGATCTAGGAAGAAGCACTTTTTTCACAAACTCAAAAATCAATTAATATTAGCCCTTCAGAAGCTTCTTGGGAACACCAGCATAGTTTAGCTTTGGGAGTTTACCATATTCTTGAACAAAACTTTTGGAGCAAGATTATCCAGTCACTGATGTGATCCTTTCCATGGGTACACCTAGAATCTCTGCCAACCTTTCCTCATACAAGTGAAAATTATGTCATCTACTCACGTATTGAGATTCCCATCTTCTATGAATTCAGCATTATAGTAGAAATCCCTTACTTGATCCTCATGCATACTGTGATCTAAAAATAGGTGAGTCTATGTTTGTACTTCCACACAGTTTGCCAGATTACACATTCATGGCTTGGTGAATATCTCATGGTCAAACACCCTTCCATTCAGAACGCTTTGTTTTTTTCAAAATTTCAATTCTCTATTCCCGAGTTAACTCCTTTTCAACCTTCATCATTTTACTCGTTAAACCTGGTCGCTTCCCAAATTCAGGCTCAGATGATGAAAAAAGTTTCTCAGTGTCAGGTGACACTTCCCTTTTTCTCTTCAAGGTCTCCTTCACTCTCCTCTTCCCCACCTCTTTCTTCTCTCCCTTTTTGAATCAACTTATTTTCTAACTAGTGCTTTCCTTGTTTTGGATTCGCCCTTCCCTAATGTCTCTTTCTTTCTCTTTTCAACTACATAAATTATGTCCTCCGATATAATGTCACTCTCATCCTGCTTATTTGATATTTCAGCCACTGCTTCGTTCACTACAAGAAGAATGTGAATTACATGGGGATTTTCCTGGGGATTAGTATGAAAATTTGCATGAAAATAAGTTTCCTATGGATTTTAATACTAATTCCTAGGAAAATCCCCATGTAATTCACACATTTCCTGTAGTGGTCTGGGACCATGCTCTCTTCCACTCCAGTCTTTCTTCTTCTCCTGTTCTCAGTTGTGCTAACCTTATTCGCCTTCATTGCATCACACATAAACTTTCTTGTTAAACCCATGGTAGGGTTTTTTTTGTGTATTTCTCTTTTGTCACTTAATCCTTTCCCTTACTGGAAGTGGGAACAATTCTTCTTTTCACACCCCAGCACAAACGACGATTATCCTTATCCCCTTCATCATCAACAATAGTAGAGTGTAGAACAATTCCTGGGGTTTTGTCGAACTTTGGTTCAGAGGTCTCAAGAGGAGCCTATGGAGTTCTATCTCCCTTCCTCAGAAAATGGAGCCCTTGTGATTTCCCTCATCTCGGTGAGATTCTCAACCACTAACTCCTCAATAGAAGCAAGAATATTAGACTCAGAGTTTTTCTCTTCAAGAAGATCTCCCTCAAAGAGAAGTTCAAACAAAACTGCTCCCAAACTGCTCCTTGCTCAAGGCTTTGGTGAAGATATCAGGAATTTGATTTTCAGTCTTACAGAATTGCGTACAAATGTTTCCCTTTTCTACATTATCTCTCAAAAAATGGTGTTTCACATCAATGTAATTAGTCCTTTTATGCTGAACTGGATTTTTTTCCATATTGAGTGCACTTGTGTTATCACACAAGAGTGGGATAGTGTGAGTGATCACTCCAAAGTCTTCAAGCTGCTGTTTTATCCATAGAAGTTTAGCACAACAGGATGCAGCTGCTACATATTTTGTTTCAGTTGTAGAAAGAGCCACTGAATTTTGCTTCTTGGTTCCCTAGGAGATGAGTGAAGACCCCAGAAAGTGAGCCATTCCGGAGGTGCTCTTTCTATCAACTTGATACCCTGCATAATATTCATCTGCATATCCCACCAGGTCAAATGAGTCTCCTTAAGGATAGAATAGGACCAGGCCCCTTGTCTTCTTCAAATACCTTAGGATTCGCTTGACAACTTTCAAATGAGACTCCTTAAGGCAAGCTTGAAACCTAGCACATATGCCCACACTGAACACATTATCAGGTCTTTTTGTTGTCAAGTACAACAGTGAACTAATGATGCCTCTATACATAGTTTCATTTACCATGGGACCAGGTTCATCTACATCCAGTTTTGAATTTGTTCCCATGGGAGTGTGAATAGGCTTTGCATCTATCATATGAATTTTTTTTAGCAGCTCCTTGATGTACCTTTCTTGACAAATAGAGGTACCAGATGATCTTTGCCTGATCTGCAACCCCAATAAGAAACTTAATTCTCCCATAATACTCATTTCAAATTCACTTCCCATCAGTGAAGCAAATTCCTCATAAATGACTTCAGACATTGCTCCAAAGATGATATCATCAACATACACTTGCATAATGAACAATTCTTTACCTCGTGTTTTCAAGAAGAGAGTATTGTCAATTTTTCCTCTTTTGAAGCCATTTTCTAGAAGGAACTTAGACAACCTATCATACCAAGCTCTAGGAGCCTGTTTCAGACAATAGAGAGCCTTATCTAATTTAAGCACATGATTTGGATAATCAACATCTTCAAATCCAGGGGGTTGCTTTGCATAAACCTCTTCCTTCAAGTAACCATTCAAGAATGCACTTTTGACATCCATTTGAAACAGGTTGAATTCTATGAAAGCTGCAAAAGCAATGAGAATTCAGATATCTTCCATCCTTGCAACAAGGGAAAATGTTTCATCATAGTCAATGTCTTCTTCTTGGTTATATCCTTGCACGACCAGCCTTGATTTATTTCTTGTAATAATACCATGTTCATCCATCTTGTTTCATCATAGTCAATGTCTTCTTCTGGCAATATCAACTAGAGTTCTATTCTTCCTCTCAACAACACCATTCTGCTGAGGTGTTCTTTGAGTTGAAAAGTTATGTTGAATACCATTTTCAGCACATAAATTATTAAGCTTGGCATTTTCAAACTCGGTCCCATGATCGGACCTGATTGCAGTTCAACTTTGTACGAATCATTTTGACAAATTTATCAACACATCATATGTTTTATCTTTGGACCTCAGAAACATAGTCCAAGTGTACATTGAATAATCATCCACAATTACAAGTATATACTTCTTTCCACCTCTACTTTGAATCTTCACAGGGACACAAATATCCATGTGAATTAACTCAAGAGGTCTTGTTGTACTTACTTGCTTCTTTGATTTGAAAGATGATCTGATATGTTTTACTTTGACACATGCATCACACACTTTGTCATCATACACTACAATATTTTAGGCCTACGACCACACCAATAAAGTGTAGCCTAAACTAGCAAAAAGTGTGGCCTTTGATAAAAGGCTACACTTTTGGACTTTAAGAAATGCTTTTTAGGGGGTGGCATAAAGTAGCGTAACCTTTGACATTAGGCCACGCTTTTGAAATGTCGCCATAGCAGCTACACTTAAAAAGCGTGGCCAAAGAGGTATAAAGGGCACACTTTTTAGTAATTCATTAGCAACACCTTTTGTTTGATTATACTACACTTAAAAGTGTTGCCTTTGCTTTGTTATTGGTCACACTTAAAAAGTGTTGCCTTTTATATCTAATCTAGAACAACACTTTTAAAGTGTGGCAATGTTGTGTAGAATTTTTTTGCCACAATTTTCATTTTTAAGAATAATAATTTTTATTTGTATATATTCAATAATCACATAATTAAATATATAAGTGATCTAAAGCACAAAATTAGCTAATAAATAAATTGAAGCTATATATTTCAAATAAACTTCGAGAAACATGTCTTGTACAACCAATACTTAGAAAGCGATTGCTTAAAGATCTCTCCTATCAATAAATTCCACAAAACCAAATGCATTCAAACAAATATGACAATAGTACAAAAACTCTTCATCGTTCACTACAATAGATTGAGTTTACTTTTGGCCACTATTTAAATTCAATTACCGGCATTTTCCTGCACATTCAAAATAAAATTAGAAGTTAGTAAAATAAATCATGTATATAATATGCTCAATACTAGTCATTTTTAACAATACGTCCCAGCCCCTTCCCAATGTAGTGGTACAGTTATGAAAAATAGGACTCTTAGTTGCTATTAAAACATGTATTTCATATGCTACTAAGATATCACAGTAATTAACTACAACAAAATCCATTTTCCAATTAGTTGTTACAAAAACTATAAAATCCTAGTTCTACATGTATTCCAAGACTGTTTTGGCAAATATGAATAATAAATCTGGGAGGTGTCACAATGATATCCACCTTCTTGAAAATCTCCATATGGAAATACATTAACCTCTGCCTGCAAAAACCCAGACAAGAGTTATGTCAATCATGTTTCTTGTACTTTTGAAAGATCTATTTTTGTTTGCATCTATAAGAAATGCATACGACACTAATTGGAAAGGTTAGCATTACAGAGTATATGCACAAACCAAGCATAAAAGAATATACATAACTACTGAACAACCCACAAATTAGAAGACAATAGTCCTAGAACATTTTCTCTTTTTCATTATCCCATTGTGCTTTCTGAATGAAGCATTACTTTCAAGATATTAAATACTCCACCATATCTTATCAAGTCATATGCTTGGATTGGAATGTATTTGAAGTGTAAAAGTAAACCTAAGGTAAGATACAACAATCATGACTAGGTTAGGTTGGTTTAGTGTAGGTAGCTTAAGAATAAACATGCCTTGCCTAATTAAGCCGCTAAGAAGCAACATAGTCTACTGCAGTAAATGAACGAAAAGTGCCAGATTTTTACGTGTAACATATGTCAATCTTGCTCATTTCCTAGTGACAGAAAAAGAAGAAGAAAACAGATAACAAAGATGATATTAGGAAATAGTTTGAAGTTGCTCCCAATAAGACATTGAGATCTAGTAAGAAGACATGTGATGTACTAGAATATTCAAAGAAAATTGTGTACCCGTCACCACAGTCTGGATTCAATGTGCACAATGATTCAGACCCAATAGAAACAATATGAGCAATGCACATCTCCTGCAGCTCTGGTATTACAATCTCTACAGTCTTCAACCACGATATAAAGAAAAATATTAGACATACTAACAGTCTTGTAGAATGATAGATCCTCACAATATTGAAGCTAATTGTTCAAACAATTCTAAACCAAAGCTAGAAGATATACCAGCCAAAGTCCAAGAAAAAGCAATGGAGAATGTAATAATTGAAATAGGCATACTTTGCATCCATGATTTTCTGGTAGTCGACTAAGAACATTGTCACACTTGTAAGATATATATGTTGAGAAGACATCATTAAACCACTACAAGAGTATGTTGCTATGAGATTATCAAAGAAATAATGGTTATAACCAAAAAAAAAAATCAGTGCACAACAGTATAGTCACCTCTGCATATTTTCCAAGGCGCAGTGATTCCACAGATCGCGAGCTCCCTTGTGAAGGGAAATTAAGAACACAAGGGAGGGACTGAAAGAAAAGGAGACATATGATTATATTACAGAAACAGAACTTCTGATCCACAATGATGTCCAAAATAAATAAGATGAATGTGATATGATTAATGAGTTTGAGTCTACATGAGAGCTTAAAACTAAGAACACAATTTTTAGATGTTCTAAACATGTACATGATGTTTCTGGTTATCATATTCACTGGAAAGGTAATTCGGAAAAGTAAGACAATGAATAAAAAGGAAGAATAGATAAGATGAATACACATTCTATGGTGGTTACCACCTTAACGGTCTAAAGGAGATTCTATCAGCAGTAGAGGCCCCCAAAATTGTTGCATACCCAATGCAGTAAGATATTAACAAATCACATTACAATTCCCTTGTGCAACTTCGATCGTAAATTTATTAAAAACAAAAATGAGACGAATAAAGCTATTAAAGCAAGAACTTGTTGGTGGAACATGTAAAGTACATTAACAAGTCCGCGAAGACTTATCATGACATAGTTACCATGCATACTTGACAAAAATACAACATAAAATCAACCATTTAGGAGGAAGGATTACTTTGTACTAGCATTTTCTCCAGATCATTAGAATATCTAAATCCTCCTACTACATACCAAGTCAAACTGATTGAGTTTGCTGGCTATGCAATCTGATTGTCCGATTGTCTTTTCAATCTCATGCTAACAGTCAAGAAGTACTTAAACACTGGTTTAGCTATCATAATTTAGGCATACAACACATTGTCCATGTTAGTGGTTCTTTGTACAGTACTGCTAATTAGAAATTGCCAGTCAGGCACTTGATGGGATTACTCGTCCTTGGACAAGATTAAGTGTCAGTGTCTGATTGATAAATCTATATGATGTATGCAATTCAAACTTTCCCGAATACACTTATAGTTTTTTTATATGGTCTGACAAGATGGTTGAATAATCATTCCATATCTTTTTGCGTACCTCTATAATTCTCATTTCTTTTCCTCAATAATAAGATTCTTTTTGTTTTTATTTTACCATCAACAAGCAGATTTATGGGAAGAAAAAGAGGCCAGCTAATTCTAACATTCATTTAATTTATTTGGTTAGTCTGAATGATAATCGGGTAACAAATGTTTAAGAGTAAGCATATTAATATTCAAATCCATGATAACAAACACAAGTATGGTGTCCTCAACTGTTGTGGCTATTGGTCCAATAATTTCTTCCGTTCCATCATCACATAATGTCCTGGATAAATAAAAGAGAGGCAATAGTGAATTTTCCCCATCCTGCAAGAAAACTTTCTTCCTTAACATGAAAAAAGAACCATTTGGAACATTGAATGTCCATGCACCCAAAACTGACTTAACAATAAGAAGGTACAAGAAATAGGGTTGAAGCAATTAAATTGACCAAAGGCAATGCATAAGTGGAAATCAGTAGTCACTTTACTAGAATCACTATCTCTCCAACTTAAGAGAGTCAATATGGATTCGTCGTATCATTGAAGATCGTTTGGTTGTTCATTACTTTTCTGATAAGCTTGGTTGCATTTTCCATATTTAAATTGTGTACTAAGCCCTATAAGTATCAAAATCAGTCACAAATTATGGAATTTCACTGAGATTGGAATTCTTGCAACCAACCAACAATAATTTCAAAAATACAAGAATATCAAAACCCTAAAGCAAAATGTGTAACCACAGGCAAACAATAAACCCAGAGACTTTTAAGGATATAAATTTTTACCTGATAAACCCCATTCCAACAAAATCCTTTCAATGTGATGAAGCTTTAAGACATCATCTTCTTAAGTGAAGCATTTTGTTCTGTCCTTGATGAACAACCATGAAATTGAAAAATGCGTCGTTCTTCAATCTGTGAGGATCGTTCTTCAGAAATTTCAGACTTGGAGAAGAAGGTGTCGTTCTTCAATCTGTGAGGATCATTCTTGAGAAATTTCATACTTGGAGAAGAAGGCGTCGTTCTTCAATTTGTGAGACCTAAAAATTGTGATTTTTATCTGATTTGGGGAAAAGAAAGATTTAAGTTTTATGACTTTTTTTTTTTTGCCCAATTAAAATTGGTCGGAGAGTTAAAAATGTTGGAGGGAATTTAATATTTTAGTGAAAAATTTAAGGCCACATTTGTATTGTGTTGTTTTTACAATTATAAAAATAGGACACTTTAAAAGTGTGAGGGTCTGGGGCTTAAAATGCAGGGAAGATCTGGCCTTGACCCACGACCCCTACCCACGGGGCGTGGGTCTATCCACGGGTCATGGATGCCCTTCGTGGGAAGGCTGATTTTTGACAGCTTTTGGGCTGTTTTTAGGATCCTCCTCAAGGACCCTTTGGTTGGTCCTAGGGGGGTCGTACCTTGACGCCCTAACCCTAAAACCATCATTCTAAGCACGGGAAGTCATTTTACGAGCTTAACCTTCATATCCAACTCTAAAACTCTCATGCAAGGCTATAGAACTCTCTAGTTTCTGGGGTATTAAAATATTTCCCCCTTGGGATCATTTGTCCTCGAATGATGACTCTAAACACTTCTTAAAGTCACAACTCTAGACTTCCAACCCATCATGTATGCAACACATCTAAATGCACACAACCAAGGAAGAAAACTTCAATTCCAAGCTAAACATATTCAATGCAACACAAGGGAGTAGGAACTACATCTACCAACCCAAAATGCATGAAATTCTATATCTACTTATATTCAAGGAGGAACTAACATCTCCTAGATAAAACATGCTCATCATGTACTATGGAGCCTAAATGCATTTTACTCTCAAAAAACATTTATTCAAGGAGGAATCTTTCCGCTCCAAACTAAGGCATGCTCATTAATTCATCTCATGAAGTCTATAGGCAACTTATTAATGCAATACAACATGAGGAAAACAATGCAAGCTCATTTTCTTCTAAATCACAAGATTTCATGAACATGCACCACATAAGGAAATCATGGAAACATACAATTCACACATGACTTCACCTAAAAAAAACAAATCAAGAGGAACTTATCATCTCAAGATCTTAAATACTAAAGGAGGAATACAAGGAAAAATGATGAGGATATCGTGACTTCTCATTGGCCCTAGGCCTCCCAAGTAGCACCCTCAACTAAAACCCTTACTAAGAGATCACTCCTCAACATTTTCATGAAAACAACTACCTCATTCTTCTATTTCTTAACTTGCCAGTCTAAGATCCCAACCGGTACTCCTAAATTATAGAGTTTCTCATTAAGTAACTTTAGCTCACAAGCAACCTCACCAACATTATTCAAGATCTCATATGAACCTACAAAACCGGGACTAAACTTCCCAAAACTTACTACACCTCTCAAGGTGAGAATTTTCAAGCCAACCTAAATCATGAATCATCAAGAACACTCAACAACCTTGATATCTCAGCACATCATCTCCCTCTTAGGAGTAAGCCTATACAGACCCTTCTAAGCCCCGTTTCTTTCAATTCTATGGTCAGAGCAAGTTATCACTAAACTTTCACATCCATCACACAACATGATTCTATCCCAAGGTGAATTACACTTCTACCTTTTTTAGAGGAGTTTATTCACTCAACCCATATAGGCATTACTCAAACACCCTATTCATCAAATCTATCAACATACCTCAAAACTCATCATAACTAAGTCGGGTTCTACCATCAAATACACATAACCATAATACAACCCATTCATACTAAAGACAATATCAAAGTCTATCATATCAAGTCTATCTAATTACATTGCCATAATTCACATCTCAACCAACATTTTCTCCCTCGCTCCTTGTAGCATGAGCCCTTCGAGTAGCCATATCCTAAAAACCATCGGATACGGAGTAGGAGAGAGACCTTATAGAGTTAAACTCTATGGCATAACTTAGAGAATGAAGAAGTGAACTTTCCTCATCATCTAATAGCCTCCAATTCATAAATGTGGCGCGCTTCACATTTATGAACAAGACTCTACTAGACGTGGCTTGAGACAATCCTAAAACCATTCTAAACCTTGTGCTCTGATTACCAAGTTTGTCACGACCCAGGGGTACACCCTAGAAGTAACACGGCGTACTTGACCCCAAAGGAGTCTCATACAAGCCCTTAGCATATCATAACATAAGATAATAGAAAAATACAGAAATTTTAAAAACTTTATCCATACAATTGAAGTCTTTTCAAAAGCAAGAGGAAGTCTTTCTACACTTTTGTGTCAACCATGTAATACAACTTTGAATAAAACTCTTGGGACATAGCCCATACAATAGTCTTAAAACATGGAAATAAATGACATAAAGGAAATAGTGGGTTTTGTCCTCAAAGCTATGAGGACTCACTAAGTCTTCAACTCCTTTGCTCCTTAGAAACCTAGCTTCAAGATAGGAACTCAAATCTCCAAACCCTAAATTTGATTAGAATGTAGGCAAAATATGCATTAGTACAAAAGTACTAAATATGTTAGCTAGCATAACATCATAAGAGCATATAAGGGTTAGTCAACATGAGACATAATCCATAAGCATAAGAAATACTTCATGAAACATCAAATATAAGCATAAGAGACAATATCATAATCATAAGCAAAGTCTTCAACATAAGCATCATATAAGCCTTACTCAATCCTTAGTCTTTCATACCATAAGTGAACTACTACTCAAGTGACCTCAAAGCATACTTGTGCAATGCATGAACAACATCCCATAATACCATCCAAGCTAAGTATCCTTTTTGGTCATCTTAGTCATAGTCTATATGCATAGTCAAGTCTTAGGCTTTCATATCATAAGAACACTATACACCTAAGTAACCTCAAAGCATGCTTGTACAATGTATGGATGCCATCCCATAATACCATTCACACTAAGTATAACCTTGAAGTCACCATATTCAAACTTACCCTTATTTGGTCTCATTCTTAGCTTACTACATATAGACAAGGAGACTATCACCTCTAGTCAATCATATCATGGAAGGCAACTATAGCAACAATCCAAACTAAGTATACATCAAAAGCATAAGCCATAAACATATTAAACATATAAATCATCATAACATAAAAGGAACATACCATGAATACCGTCAAAGCATACATGTGCAATGCATGAATAAGATCCCATACTCTCTCTCACACTAACTAAGCTTCTTAAGTAACCATAGTTCATAATTCATATTCTTGTCTTGGGAATTAACCTTAACCGACATAGACATGTGAGCTAACATGGAATCTGGTGTCTACCCCACACCGATAAAAGGGTTGTCCTACTTGCCTAAGGTAGAACCAAACTCTTATCTTAGGTGGATCCTATAGCTAAGTAACCTACGAGGGCACGTAGTTTATGGGATAAGGGGATTGCTTCTAGAAACCAGACATCTAATATCGTGAGGGAATCCATCCTATGAGATTGCTCCTAGGAACCCGGCATCTACTAGCGTGAGAGCTCTCATCTCAGCAGATTTCTAGTAGAAACCTGACCTCTACTAATGTAAGGGATTCCATCTCATATCAATATCCACTCAGTGCTAAGCATAATTCCCATTGAGTTCATGTTAAGTCCTGACTTGACTTAATTTCATATTCATGGAAAGGTGTCTTGACACATAATTCATATAACTCATACTAAAGATCATAGATTCATTAGGTGAGACTAGTCTTCCAATCTTAGAATTACTACATGTGACAAACCTTTCACATTATATAATATTCATGCATGAGTGTGTATATGAGGCTAACCTTTCAACAACACTACAACTAGGTCATGAACATATTCACTTCACTCTCAAAGTATTTCTAAAGCATGTACTAAACTTCATAAAACATGTATACTATCATATCTTGCCCTTTCAAGGATCAATGCTCATATTAAATCATCACATCTAGAATGACTACATTATCCATGGATCTATTCACAACATATCACATCACCACATCTAGAATGACTACATTAGATGTGGATGTATTCATAGTTAAAGTAGCTCAATTACTACAAGCAGAATCTCCTACTTTACCTCTTTGAGGTTCAAAGATTACTTTCAATCTTCACACCTAGGTTTCATGTACTAGATATGGATATCATCCTAAATCATGTGATTCTATCAGTTTATGCATTCAAACATTCATGAGGTAGATTAGGTAGGTAAAGATCCTTCACCACAAGTCTATTCATTAGTGTTCTAATCTCATATAGATTTTACACTGAAAGCCTTAGCCTTCATAGTTCATCATATTGGTTTTACTCTCAAAAACCTTTTGATCAATATTAATGACTACAAACCTTACACTCAAAGATTTACTTCTTACAACCATCATTCATACCTAGGTTTCAAGGCATGCTAATCACATTCTTCATTATTAGGTGATTCTAGTCATAATTCATCATAAAGGTTCAACTTCAAGCTTTACTAGTCAAGATCCATCATATTCACATTATTCTAATTGAATTCATGTCTACATGTTCATATTATTTAAGAATTACTACTCGTAACATCAATTCTAGAAGATCATCTCTAAGTCTCCAATTTCACTTCACAAGGCATAAACCCACACAATTCAATTTAATCAATTAGACTAGGGTTAACCATGGAAAACATAGAAATTCATAATAATATCATGAATCAATTCCAAAAAAATTATAAACAAATATTATCCACTCAATTGGAATCATACTCAAACACTACCTACAACATAGGAAAAAACCCTAGCTAGAATTGACTTTTTCTTCAAAATTGGTGGAATTATAGAGGGCTCTATGGATGGAAGAACCCATAGATAAATAAGCTAATATACCTTGATTCAAATCCCTCACCAAGATTGCATTAATGTAAGAAATAAGTCCTAGTTTCCTCTTTTTCTTCTTCTTCTTCTTCACTTCTAGATAGAGAATTTTTGGTTTCTTTTTGGTGAGTTGAGAGAATGATTTAATTCACTTAGTTTAGTGGTACATTACGATTATATAGGTGGTTTAATGACTAACTAAATGACCTTACTTAACCCCTAACTAATTATGAACTAATCCCTAAGTCCCAACTTAAAATAATTTTACTACAAATCTGCCCCACCCATGAGACCACACCCACGGACCGTGGGTGGGTCTACGGACCATACTGGTCACTCTTGGGTGAGGGTCTGGGGCTTAACATGAAGTTAAAGTCAGGACTTGACCCACGACCCCTACCCACAGGGAGTGGGTCCATCCACGGCTCGTGGATGCCCTTCGTGGGAAGGCTGATTTTTGACAAATTTTGGGCTTTTTTAGGGTCCTTCTCAAGGATCCTTTGGTTGGTCCTAGGGTATGGTCGTACCTTGATGCCCTAACCCTAAAACCCTTATTATAAGCACGGGAAGTCATTTTACGAGCTTAACCCTCATATCCAACTATAAAACTCTCATGCAAGGTTCTAGAACTCTCTAGTTTAACTTACTAGTTTCCGGGGTATTACAGATTGGGTCTACTTGAAGGTGTCACCCTTGAAGGGTGTTATGATATTTGGTAAAAAGGGAAAGCTTAGTCCTGATACATTGTTCCTTATTGGATATCCAAGAGAATTGGCAATGTAGCATATGAGTTGGAGCTACCGTCAGAGTTAGACACAGTTCATCCAGTATTCCACATTTCTATGCTGAAGAAGTGTATGGGCGATCCTTCACTTATTGTACCTCCTTAGAATATTGATATTAAGGATAGCATATCGTATAAGGAGATTCCGATTCAGATTCTTGATTGTTAGGTTCGCAAGCTGAGAACCAAGGAGGTTGCATCATTCAAGGTGTTGTGGAGGAATCAATTCATTGAGGAGGCTACTTGAGAGGCTGAGGAAGATATGAAGAAGATATACCCACATCCCTTTCCTCCCAGAGAAATTCCAAATCAAGTTATTAACTCTTTATAAAGAACTCTTTAAATTAAGATGCTGAGTTAGGTAAATTGCATGTTATGTACTTCAGTTGGGGTTACTAGATGTTTCCCTTTCCCTTTTGGCTTAATGTGATCTCATTCTAGGATGAATGTTCCGAAGGGGGATATATTGTAACACCTCCTACTTCAAAAAAGCCAACTAGAGATGTATACAAGTTAGACATTAGTTTTTTAGTTTTGGGTTAACTTCAAACGACCATAACTTTCAGCACATAAAGAGTTAGGTGGCCCATTATAATCAAATTGAAGTTCTTTGAGTCCTCTTTCCAATGCCACAAAGTTTGCTAAATTCTGAGCTTGGATGAAAGAGTTATGCCCGTTTGAGTGCAGCCTCTCTAATTAAGGCATTTCATCTATTTTAAGGAAGGGTATTTTGGTCTTTTCCAAACCCCACTAGCCTAAATCATTTTTCTTACCCAAATAGGGGTCTAAACTGATTGAGATCAGTTTTCATTATTCCTAAAACGCTTAGTGTTTTTAGTTAGAAGTTTCAAGAGGAGAAAAGGTAAAGTTCCAAGTGTTCTTTCAAGAAACTAAGGATTTCGCTAAGAATAAAGTTCTTTCAAGGTATGTAAGCTTTCATAGTGTTGGGTTTGTTCTCCCTCACGCCAATCATGTAAATTTTACTTGTGAATTCGTTCTTGAAGTTTATTGATTTAGTTCTTGATAAGTTCTTGAGTTTTGGCTACAATGGAGGTCTTTGAATTCTTGAAGTGAGGGTTTTGCGAATGAGTTGAATCTTTTGATAGTTTTTGTGTGGGTTTTATTAAAAATGTACTGGATTTATGAAATTTCGTGAATTTGGACAGTGAAAATGCATTGGGTTATGAATGGAATTGAGTTGGGAGAGGAAGAACAGAACGGCCAAATAACTGAGCCCAGGGTTGCATCGTAGATACCTTTTAAATTTTCCCCTTCAGATATTCACCAATTTCTTCCTCAGAAATCTTTTTCAAGACTAAAAATATAATTCATCCTCCGCGTCACGCCAGTGCTCTTCAAATTGTGTCTTCACTATCTTCTTATTATTAACTATCTAAACCTTCATTAATCATTGAGATATCCTATATCCTAATCATAGCTCTTAAATTCACATCTCAAATCAAGGTAAATTTAACAGGAAATTTCATGAAAGTCTTTTTGAGTCCTTTTGAGAAGTCTTCTATAATTTGGTTTAAGACATTAGTAATGAGTATGAGAATGAGGAGAGTTGACTTTTGTGTTTCAAATGAGTATAAAAGGAACTAAGTATTCCCAACTGTAATTATTATACATTTAAAAACGAGAGAAACATGGTTTTCTAAACGTGCTTATGAGGATTTTTGAGCATCACCTCTTTTAAGAGCATCTTTTGAGTAATTATGTCAAATTGATGAAGAGTTATGCTTTTAAACATATGAGCCTGAGTTATATATTATTTGGAGTAGTATTGAGCACCGATATGGGGATGAGTTCAAACAACTCAACATCCTCATACACCATCTACGCCAACATGGGTAAATGTTCATATTTTTTAGATGAATCCTTATTGCTTATAAGCATATCTTAGTGGATCCACTTAGTTGAGGTGTTCTATACCCCAGCAAGGTATAGGACAGTTCTAGCAGTGTGCGCGAGACAGTGCATCATCACATAGCTCATAGTGATGGTTGTCGGTTAGAGAATCTCCCAAATAAGAATAAAAGAGTTTACTATTGTATATTTATACATTTTGAGTTATTATCTAATGTTTAAAAGCTTTATATACTGCATCTTCTTATCACCGTTTTCATATTGAGTTGAGTTGATTTGAGTTGAGTTGAGTTAGTTGAGTTGAGTTGAGTTGAGTTAGTTGAGTTGAGTTAAGTTGAGGTGAGTATGTCTTCCCTTTCAATCAGTTAAGCTATATATATCTTTATGTTTCAGTTTTCCCCTTACATACTCGTTCATTCATTGTACTAATTTCATTCGATATGCATCGTTTCATGATGCAGATATAGGTGTCCAGGGTCATCAACCGAAGCTCTGTTGATCCCATCGCATTTCATATAGCTTTGGTGAGCCTCCTTGCTTTGCGGAGGGCTTCACATTATGGTTTTGTTTTTGTTAAGATGACATGGGTCTTGTCCCGATATCTATCATAGTTATTAGAGGCTTCATAGACAGTAGTGGTTGAGGAGTCTTTTCCATTTCCCTTATTGATGTTTAAAGACTTTGAGTTTGACACTTTTGTTCATTTCAGTATTTCTGACATTTTTGAGTTAAACTACTTTATTAATGAGATCTTATGAGTTAATGTTTGCATGAGTTTCCTATGTGGTTGAGTAAGTCTTCTGCTAAGTATTCAGTCAGGACAAGGGTTCGCCTGTTTAACACCCCGTATTCAAAATAGAACTACATAGAAGATTCCCAAAAGTTGCTAGTGCAACCCACGCCACCCACCCACGGCTAGTGGAAAGGACCACAGACCGTTGGTGTGGTTCGTGGTTGGCCTGCCTAGCAATGGTCTAAGGACCAAGAACTACGGCCAGACCTATGGACCGTAGGTCAGACCCCGGTCCATGGTCAGGGTCCATGGTTTGAAGCCCCCAAACCATATTCTCTGATGACCAATGACGGTTCACCGGGACGGACCGTAGGTCAAACCATGATACGTCGACTGGGTCTGTTGGTGGTTAGCTGGCAGTTATTTTCAAGGTTAGTTGGGTCTTTTTATTAATTGATTAGTTCCTATACTATGTCATTTTTCCTATGTCAACGACACCTGTATAAGTCATTTTACCCCCAACTTAGACCCATTTACTTCATTCTTCAAAATTCCCAAAAGAAGATCAAAACCTCCTCTCAAATATTCCGTCTCTAGAAACTTCAAGAAGAAGAAGAAGAAAAAGATACAATCTAGGGTTTCAAGCTAAGTTTCAAATTCCTCACTTGAAGGCTAGCAATTGGATTCAAGGTATGATAGTTTTCATCCATGGATTCCGTCCATCTATTGAGTTCCCAAATTCCTCTATTTCAAAAGCTAAAATTCCCCAATTAGCTAGGGTTTTCTTCAATTACCATGGGTTTTTATGATTATTGATTTGAATGATTGCATTATGATCTTCTAAGCATGAATTGATGATTTATTATGGTTTTATGATATTTTTCCCTATGAACCCATGTAATCTTCATGTTTTCAAGTTATGAATCATATGATGTGGGATTTTGATCTAGAAGGAAGAGTTTTAAGAAAGTAAGCATGTAATGAGAGAATTGCATAAATTTATGATGTAATCCATATCTAACCCTTCTTTTATAAATGTTTATGATTGTAAGAGGGTTTTTTGCCTTAAAAGGTGATTTATTGAATTATGCATGTTTTAATGAGAATTATCTAAAAGGAATCTTTGAGGGTAAAGTATCAAAGATGATGATTATGATGTGTTATTGAAAGGATATTCTCATAAAAACATACTAGCATGATGTGAAAGGTTTTCTAACATAAAAAGGATTCTTAGGTTGAAAGGATTTCTCACCTAATAGAATCAAAGAGTAAGAGCTATCCTAATGAATTTAACTTATATTGGCAAGATGACATGTCTTTCCATGGATAATAAGAATAAGTAAGAAAATACTATTATGTGGGATTTATTCTTACCATCGAGAGGATATAGATATGAGGTGGAAGCTCTCTAGTTAGTAGAGGCCAGGTTTTAGAAACAATCTCTTGAGATGGAAGATCTCCCGTTAGTAGAGGGCGGATTTCTAGTAGCAATCTCCTTATCCCTTAAACTACGCGCTCCTGTAAGATGATGAGTTGGTGGATCCACTTAAGCTAGAAGTTCATGGTTATTCCTTAGGCAAGCAGAACAACCATTTTCGTTGTGGGAGACACCGGGGGATCATGTTATAGCCCACATGGTCTCTATGTCGGTTAAGGCTAATTCCCCACAATACGATTAAAAGTAAACTAACATTACTCAAGGAGTATCTCATATCTATTCAAAAGTTTTAAAGATGATGTTAGCTTGCATTGCCCTTGTTTAATGAAGTATGCTTTCTAACATTCCTATATCATGTTTCAACTTGGTCAATTGCATGTCATGAAATGAAATGCCCATTTTAGCATGTTTTAAATGTTTTATGCATGGATATCATACTTGGTACATTGTTTTGTACTAACGCATACTCTTGCCTACATTTTTTTCAACTTTTGGGTTCGATTGACAGGGATCCCAGTTTTGTTGCTAGATCTTGGATTTGATTGTTTCCCGAGCTTGGTCAGTCCTCATGGTTCGAGGACGGATTACCTATGTTTAGTTTCTTTCATGTATTTCCCCTTTTGAACATGATGTATGGGCTAGGCCCAATTTCATTATATTGTATTAAATGGCTATGATGAGACATGAGTTTAGACTTCCACTTTTCTTTTATAAAATGTGTTGGACTTGGATTATTGTTATATTCTTATTGTTCTAATTCTTATGTTATGAGAACTAAGTGGCTTGTATGGAGTCCTTTGAGGTTCTATAAGCCATGCTACGTCTAGGGGGTACCCTTGGGTCGTGACAAACTTGGTAAGCAGAGCACAAGGTTTAGAATGGTCCTAGGATGTCTCATAAGCCACATCTAGTAGAGTCTTGTTCATGAGTATAAATCGTGCCACATTTATGAATGAGAGTCTACAAGATGATTAGGAAACTCCACTTCTTTCATTACTCTTCAGTCGTGCGATAGAGTTTATCTTTATAAAGTATCTCTCCTAATCCTTATCCTACGTTCTTCAGGATATGTATACTTGAAGGGCTTATACTAGAAGGAATGTGAGGGAGAATGCAGAACAAGAAGCTTATCGGCAAGCTCCTCAAGCTCTGGTCGATCCTTTGGCCGAACAAGTTACGAATGTGGAGTTTAGGGCTGATTTTCAAGTGTTGGTTCAAGCCATGACAGATCAATCCAATAGGGAGGTGGTAGTTTCCGTGAACCCAAATGTGGGTACGATGGATTCAAGGGTGAGGGACTTCACAAGGATAAATCCTCTAGAGTTTCATGGTTCAAAAGTTGAGGAAGATCCTCAGGAGTTTATTGATGAGGTCTATAAGGTTTTGATGATTATGGGAGTTACGCCGGTAGAAAATGTGGAGTTGGTCTCTTATCAATTAAAAGGTGTTGCTCAAGTGTGGTACAACTAATGGACATAAGGGAGGCTGAAATATGTGGGTCCTCTTGATTGGGAGAAGTTTAAGGCCATTTTTCTTGATATTTTATTTCCCCTTGAGATGAGGGAAGCCAAGGTGCTTGAGTTCATTAATCTTCAACAAGGAAGTATGAGTGTGAGGGAATATGCTCTAAAGTTCAATCAATTGTCTAAATATGCTCAAACAATGGTTGTCGATTCAAGGGCTAGGATGAGTAAGTTCATTTCGGGTGTGTCCGTAATGGTGGTTAAAGGGTGACGAACCGCAATGCTCATTGGTAATATGGACATCTCCATCTTATGGTGCATGCATAACAAATCGAAGAAAAGAAACTTAAAGAAAAGTCTAGGGAGGTAAAAAGGGCTAAGACTGGTGATGGTAATTTTTCACATGCAAGATCTGATGTACATGGTCGTCCTAGATTCCGACAAGTGTCATCTGGTCAAGGTTCCTCCAATGCTCCTTCTAAGTTCAACAAATATAGTGTGTCTAACCCTAAACCTCAACAAGGGAATGGTGGTAAATCTTCATTGCCTAGGTTTACTTGTGTTAAGTGTGGTATGAAGCACGAGGGTAAGTGCCTAGCCGACACAGATGGTTGTTTTAGTTCTGGTAAAAGTGGTCACAAAATAAGGGATTGCCCGATGCTTACGGCTAAAGGAAGAGAGGGCAAGCAAGCTCTTCCTAGTGGTTCAAATGTTCCCAAGCAAAACCGTTTCTATGCACTTCAGTCTCGAGGTGACCAAGAGGGTTCTCTGGATGTAGTTACCTATATGTTACAATTTTTCTAACTTGACGTGTATGCTTTACTTGATCTCGGTGCTACTATGTCTTTTGTGATGCCATATGTGGCTATGAGGTTTGATGTTCTTACGGATGTATTGCTAGAACCTTTTTCTATCTCTACTCCTATTGGTGATTCTATTGTGGCTAGAAGTGTCTATAGAAAGTGTTTTGTTTCCTTTTCCCATAGAGTTATTCTTGTTGACTTGGTAGAGCTTGATATGTTAGACTTCAATGGTATCATTGGTATGGATTGGTTGCATTCTTGTTATGCTTCTATTCATTGTAGGATTCGAGTAGTCGAGTTTCAGTTTCCAAATGAGCCTATCCTAGAGTGGAAGGGGGGAATTATATGCCTAAGAGTGAGTTTGTCTCTTTTCTAAAAGTAGGAAAGATGACATCTAAGGGTTGCATTCACCATCTTTATAGGGTGAGGGATGTAGATTCTGAAACCACTATTCTTGAGTCAGTCCCTGTTGTAAATGAATTTTTGGAAGTGTTCCTAGATGACTTGCCCGATATTCCTCCCGAAAGGGAAATTTACTTGGTATTAACCTCCTCCCAGATACACAACCTATTTTTATACCTCCTTATAGAATGGCTCCGGCAAAGTTAAAGGAGTTAAAAGAATAATTGAAGGATTTGTTGGATAACGGTTTCATCTGACCGAGTATCTCTCTAACGGGTGCTCCAGTTTTGTTTGTTAGAAAGAAGGATGGTTCTCTTGATATGTGTATTGATTATCGACAGTTGAACAAGGTGACCATTAAGAATAAGAATCCTCTTCCAAGGATAGATGATTTATTTGACAAACTTCAAGGAGCAAGTTACTTCTCTAAGATTGACCTTCGGTCGGGTTATCACCAATTGAGGGTGAAAGATGATGATATTCCGAAGATGGATTTTTGAACTCGATATGGTCATTATGAGTTTTTGGTAATGTAATTTGGGTTGACTATTGCTCCGGCGATGTTTATGGATGTGATGAATAGGGTGTTTAGACAATACCTTGACATGTTCGTAATTGTGTTCATTGATGATATTTTGATCTATTTCAGAAGTGAGAATGAGCATATTAATCATTTGAGGATTGAGTTGCATATTATCAAGGACCAACAACTATATGCAAAGTTTAGAAAATGTGAATTTTGGTTAAGGTTTGTAACTTTCCTTTGTCATATTATTTCAAGTAAGGGTATTGAGGTAGATCAAAAGAAGATGGATGCGGTCAAGAGTTGGAATGGACTTCTTGCTCTCTCGGATATTTGAAGCTTCCTGGGTTCGGCCGGTTACTATAGAAGGTTTTTTGAGGTGATTTCCTCCATTGCCTCTCCTTTGTCGGCTTTAACTCAAAAGATGGCTAAGTTTATAAGGTCTGAAGCTTGTGAGAAAAGTTTCCCAGAGTTGAAAGATAGACTTACTTTCGATCTGGTGTTGACCCTACTGGAAGGTACAAATGCTTTTGTGGTGTATTGTAATACCTCTAGAATCGGGTTGGGATGTGTGCTTATAAAAAATGGTAAAGTTATTGCCTATGCTTCAAGGAAACTTAAAATCCATGAGAAGAATTATCCTACCCATGACCTTGAATTAGGGACGGTTGTTTTTCCCTTAAAAATTTGGAGGCATTATTTGTAAGGGGTTCATGTTGATGTTTTCACCAATCATTAGAGTTTCCAATATGTGTTCAATCAAAAGGATTTGAATCTTCGCCAAAGAAGGTCGCTTGAGTTATTGAAAGACTATGACATGAGTGTTCTTTATCACCCCGGTAAAGCTTATGTGGTAGCGGATGCTCTTAGTCAATTTTCTATGGGTAGTGTTGCTCATAGTGAAGAAGAAAAGAAAGAGTTGGTTCGAGATGTTCATAGATTGGCCCGATTAGGCGTTAAATTAGTGGACTCCACCAAGGGTGGTGTTATGATTCACAATGGGTCCGAATCATCTTTTGTGGCAGATGCGAAAGCTAAACAAGAACTTGATCCAATATTGGTCGACTTGAAAGAAGAAGTACTTAAGAAATCCATTGAGGCATTCTCCCAAGGGGTAGATGGTGTACTTAGATATCAAGGTCGTTTGTGTGTTCCAAATGTTGATGACTTCAGGGAACAAATCATATCATAAGCCCATAGTTCTCGATATTCCATTTGCTCGGGAGCCAACAATATGTACTGTGATTTTCGGGTGGTCTATTGGTGGAATGGGTTGAAGAAGGATATTGAAAAATTTGTGGCTTAATGTCAAAATTTCCAACAAGTAAAGGTTGAGCATCAGAAATCAGGAGGTATGTTCCAAGACATTGGTATTCCTACTTGGAAGTGGAAAGATTTGAACATGGACTTTATTGTTGGTTTGCCTTGCACCCGGCGACAACATGAATCGATTTAGGTTATAGTTGATCAGATGAGAAAATGGGCTCCTTTCCGTCTCATCTAGGTTTCCTATTCAGTGGAGGACTATGCCAAGTTGTATTTGAGAGAAATGGTAAGGTTGCATGGAGTTCCCTTGTCCATTATTTCCCATCGTGGTACTCAATTCACTTCACAGTTTTGGTAGTCATTCCAAAAGGGTCTTGGTACTAAGGTGGAGCTTAGTATGACTTTTCATCCCCAAACCGATGGGAAAGCGGAGCGTACTATCCAAACTTTTAAAGCTATGTTAAGGGCTTGTGTGATTAATTTTAAGGGTAATTGGGATGACCATTTGACATTGATTGAATTTGCCTATAATAAAAGCTATCACTCGAGTATTGGTATAGCTCCATTTGAGGATCTCTATGGTAGGAGGTGTAGATATCTTATAGGTTGGTTTGAGGTGGGTGAAGTTGCCTTGATAGGTCCTGAGTTGGTACATGAGGCCATTGAGAAAGTTCGACTTAAAAGAGAAAGGTTGAAAACGCTTAAAGTCGGCAAAAGTCATATGCCGATGTGAGAAGAATGGATCTTGAGTTTAATGTTCATGATTGGGTTTACTTGAAAATCTCACCCATGAAGGTTGTAATAAGGTTTGGTAAGAAAGGGAACCTTAGTCCCCGATATGTAGGCTCATGTCAGATTCTGAGGCGTGTAGGTAAGGTTGCTTATGAGCTAGATTTGCTAAATGAGTTGACAATGGTGCATCTAGTTTTCCATGTCTCTATGCATAAGAAGTGTGTTGGAGATCCGACATCCATAGTTCCCTTAGAAGGGTTGGGAGTTGATGAAAGTCTTTTTAATGAGGAAGTTTCGGTTGAGATTTTAGACCGGTAAGTGAAGAAGTTGAAAAATAAGGAAGTTGCTTTCGTAAAGGTGTTCTGGAAGAATCACTTAGTTGAGGGTGCTACTTGGGAGGCCGAGGCCGACATGATGTCCCGATATCCTCATATTTTTCCTTCTATTCCTACTCTAGCTTGAGGTAATGAGTTCTTCTTGGTTTGTTTTATGTTTTGGGAGTCATGTGTGTTTTATGTGTTTCCATGATTTCCTTATGTCATGCATGTTCATAAAAAGCCTAAGTTTAGGAACAAATGACTTATATGATTTATTTTTGTCATGTTGTTGTGCATTGAGTATGAGTTGCCTATAGACTTCATGAGATGAGTTGTAGAACATTCTTTAGATATGCATTTTGAGAGTGAATTGCATATGAGCTCCATGAGATTGTGTTGACCATGCTTTTAGTTTAGAGAAGGTAGTTCCTCCTTGAATATGAGAAATCTGAAAATTTTCATGCATGTTGGGTTGTTAGATGTAGATCCTACTTCCTTATGATGCATTTAGTATGTTTAGCTTGGAGTTGATGTTTTCTCCTTGATTATGTGCATTTTGATGAGTGACATGCAAGATGGGCTGCTAGTCTTTAGTCTTTTCATTTAAAATGTACCTAGAATTTCATTCGAGGACGAATTATCCCAAGGGGGAGATATTGTAACACCCCATATCTGAAATAGACCTAAATAGCAGATTCCCAGAAGTTGCAGGTGCAACCGATGCTGGCCACCTACGGCTCGTGGAAGGGACCATGGACCGTAGGTGTGGTTGGCCTACCTAGCAATGGTCTAAGGGCCAAGAACTACAGTCAGACTACGGTCTGTGGTAAGGGTCCGTGATTCAAAGCCCCCAAACCATAGTCTTTGATGACCAACGACGGTTCACCAGGACAGACCGTAGGTCATACCATGGTCCGCCGACTGGGGTCCGTTGGTGGTCAGCTGGCAGTTATTTTCAGGGTTAGTTGGGTCTTTTTCTAATTAATTAGTTCCTATACTATGTCGTTTTGCCTATTTCTAGGACCCCTATATAAGTATTTTTACCCCCAAATTAGACCCGTTTACTTCATTCTTCCAAATTCCCAAAAGAAGATCAAAACCTCCTCTCAAATACTCTCTCTAGAAACTTGAAGAAGAGGAAGAAGAAAATCAACCTAGGGTTTTAAGATAAGGTTCAAATTCATCAATTGAAGGCTATCAATTGGATTGGTATGATAGTTTTTATCCATGGATTCCTTCCATCCATGGAGTTCCCAAATTCCTCTATTTCAAAAGGTAGAATTCCCCAATTATCTAGGGTTTTCTTCAATTACCATGGGTTCTTAATATTATTGATTTAAATGATTGCATTATGATCTTCTAAGAAAGAATTGATGGTTTAATATGGTTTTATGATGTCTTCCCCTATGAACCCATGTAATCCCCATGTTTTCAAATTATGAATCATATGATGTGGGATTTTGATCTAGAAGGAAGAGTTTTAAGAAAGTAAGCATGTAATGAGAGAATTTCACAAATTTATGATGAAATCCATATCCAACCCTTGTTTTATAAATGTTGATGATTGTAAGAGGGTTTTTGGCCT
Organism: Solanum chiquidenum; assembly: GCA_029582725.1. NCBI lineage: Eukaryota > Viridiplantae > Streptophyta > Magnoliopsida > Solanales > Solanaceae > Solanum > Solanum chiquidenum. The sequence goes on along the minus strand of JAJOOS010000998.1, from coordinate 8,944 downwards.
TAAAGGTGATTTATGGAATTATGCATGTTTTCGTGAGAATTATCTAAATGTTGAGGAATCTTTGAGGGTAAAGTATCAATGATAATGATTATGATGTGTTATTGAAAGGATATTCCCATAAACACATACTATCATGATGTGAAAGGTTTTCTCACATAGAAAGGATTCTTAGGTTGAACGGCTTTCTCACCTAATTGAATAAAAAAGTAAGAGCTATCCTAATGAATTTAGCTCAAATTGGCAAGATGACATGCCTTTCCATGGATAATAAGAATAAGTAAGAAAATACTATTCTGTGGGATTTATGCTTAGCACCGAGAGGATATTGATATGATATGGAAGCTTTCCTATTTGTGGAGGTCGGGTTTCTAGCATCAATCTCCTTATCCCTTAAACTATGTGCCCCCGTAGGATGATTAGCTAGTGGATCCACATAAGCTCGAAGTTCACAGTTCTACCTTAGGCAAGTACAACAACCATTTTCAGTGTGGGAGACACCGGAGGATCATGTTATAGCTCATATGGTCTTTATGTGGGTTAAGGCTAATTCCCCACAACAAGATTAAAAGTGAACTAAGGTTACTCAAGGAATATCTCATATGTGTTGAAAGGTTTTAAAGATGATGTTAGCTTGCATTGGCCTTGTTTAATGAAGTATGTTTTCTAACCTTCCTATATCTTGTTTTAACTTAGTCAATTGCATGTCATGAAATGAAATGTCCCTTTTAGCATGTTTTAAATGTTTTATGCATGGTTATCATACTTGGTACATTGTTTAGTACTAATGCATACTCTTGCCTATATTTTTTCCATATGTAGGGTCCGACAGATAGGGATCCCAGTATTGTGGCTAGAGCTTGGATTTGATTGTTTCCCGAGCTTGGTGAGTCCTCATGGTTCGAGAACGGATTACCTATGTTTCGTTTCTTTCATGTATTTCCCTTTTTGAACATGATGTATGGGCTAGGCCCAATTTTATTCTATTGTATTAGATGGCTATGATGAGACATGAGTTTAGACTTCCATTTTTCTTTTATAAAATGGTTTGGACTTGGACTATTATTTTACTCTTATTGTTCTGATTCTTATGTTATGAGAACTAAGTGACTTGTATGGAGTCCTTCAGGATTCTATACGCCATGTTACATCTAAGGGGGATCCCCGAGGTCATGACAACTTGTGGACTAGCGATGGTTCTCAAGTATCGGCCATGTCTAGGATGTAGGCTCGGGGCGTTATAGGCTTATTCTCAAAAACACTCACAAAACCAGGATAGCACAGGGTTGTAATGTGTTGGCTTTTAAAGCTCATGTCAACACCTTGATTATTGTGTGTGAGCAGTAATATTTATTTCCCTTAAGCAGTCATAGGCCAAGTCTGAGATCACTACAACTTTGGAGTAAAAGTTATTGTTTCACTAAGTGGAGGTTCAATGCAGAGCACACCTTCATTATGCAAAGTAGTCTTCCTTCAGTTGGTGTACTCTCTTATTTAATATTATAATGAGTGGGGGATTGTTGATTTCGGGAGAAATTTAATATTATTAAAATTATTGTTAAGGTGTATATTCCCATTCCAAGGACGTCAACCTCTTTTACATTATCTTTTAAATCAATGTATTGAGGCTTAATTGCCATTTTATGCCGTTTCTAATATTTCATTTGGTGCACATTATTGTGCCACTATGCAGCTCTTCATTTGCACGTTAGTGGCATTGGATGCTCTGACTTTAGTTCATTCTTTACTCCTTTATTATACCTTGTAACCTATGTAACCTCTAGGCCATTCATGTTCACTATTTACTACCCCATTATCTTCATATTCATTGGTAGGAAAACATCCTCAACTATAAATAGCAGTGGTCTTCATTTTATTTGGCTACATACACAAGAAAATAAAGAGTGCATAAAAGTTAGTCAAAAAGAGAGTTCTTATTAGTTGAAGGGAAGTGTTCTTTTTTTGGAGCTTTGGACTCAACTCTTGTCCAGAGTTTGTTGAGTTATCCTTTTTGATTAGGTTGTTGTATCCTGAATGTCAAGTCAAGAAGCACTATTGTTGGACCGGTGAAAAGAGTTGTTGCATTGGACTTGAATCTCCTTAAAGATAGCGAGATATCTGCACCTCATCTAGAATAATTTTTTTTTATTTTCAATTGTAATTTGTAATCTTGTAGGTTTCACTAACATAATTCATATGAATGCAGGATATGCAGCAGAACCATCAATAACCGTCAGTAACAAAGTGTATAGACCTACCCCATTTTCGTGTGGGCAAGGTAGGAGCCATGCAACTCCTTTTTCCTGTACTATGGTACTCACGGTTAGAGGGACCCATAGGGGACGTGGGAAATCCATAAACACTGCTTGGACCCAAATCCTAGTCTTATCAAAGATAAAGAGCATAATGACTAGTAGGAATCAACTATTTCGCGATACCGGAGGAACGAGTAACCAAAACCGTAGAGGAAAGAGTGTTGATGCGACGGCTACTCAATTAAAAACTGAGCACATCCCAGATGCCTCTAATGTCTCAAGTAGGAAAGGATCACGTCAATGACGCCTCATAAGTCTCAAAATAAGTAAATCCAATTATCCAGGTGGTAGAGCTCTCGTTTAAACCAGTTTAGAATGGTGACTAACAGAAAACTGTCCTATTCCATGAATGATCATGATGTACCACTGCATGAACATGGATCGTACCACAAAACATATGTGAATGAACAACCAATGCAATGCGTGCCATCACCAACATTCAAACAAGGAACTCCCAATTATATATATATATATAAATCCAACCAACTAGGCTACCAAGGTGGAGAGTACTAACCTGGGATCCAACACGGCTGCATTCCTAACAATAATAATAATAGCTCAAAGGATCATAACCAGCCTACTCTTAACCAACTAGTGAAGGGATCAAACAAAGCTCCTAAATCAGAAAAAGAGGAGAAAAACTAAAGGATTGATGCATTACCCCCATAACACCACTCCAGTCTACGACTAAGCACAACAAGTGCCAACCTACGGCTGTGAAGAGCCTCCAAAGTCTCAAACACCAACACAAAGTCAATAACCCAAAATCAATCCCTATCGGGAGCAACCTATCACTACAACCGCAATACTACACACTCTAAGGAACCTAAGTCTTAATCCTAGTCTAAGGTCATGATTACAAATTCTAACTAGGATACACATTCTAAGACATACTACAAGCAAGGCTACAACTTAAACTAAGGATCCTTTCACCCACCACAATCCCAATGCTCCTACGGAATTCAAGAAAAAATAGATTGAATAGATGAAAGCTAATATACGATAAATACATTCCAAAATCACATGCAATCTATACTAAATATTATCTAAAAAACAAAATCAAGAAAGTTATTATGACCGAAAGTATATCCTAGATGTGACATGAGAAATAAGACCCCAAGAGGCCCTACACAATCCACTTGACATACATACAGCATAATATAATAGAAAATATGAGAAATAAGGGTAACAAGTCCCATATCAATAAATAAGTTTTGACATAAAGAGGAAATCTGACAGTCTTGACAAGTCATTCTAGTACATCAAAAAAGTGGTCAAGCCGTAATCCGTACACCATGTACAATATCATAAAACTAAAAACACAAGGGAAAAATAATGAAGATGACATGGTCCTTGGAACATGAGGACTCGCCACATCTTCCACTTTGAACACTCAAAGAGTCATCAACTAGCTACAAGTGGAAGGAGAGGAAGCATCACACCCTACATTATTAAAAAATGTAGGAACAAGTATGCATTAGTACATGTAATGTACTAAGTATGAGGGATATAAATAAAAACATGAAACGTGATCAAAAGATGACATAATCAAAAACATGATATGCATGACCAAGCTAAATATAGTAAAACATTTAAACGAACATCATAAATCATGAACATGGTCAATGCATCTTAAAATCATGACTAATGCTTCATAAAACCTTTTAGAACAAATTAGTTCATTTTGTGGGATATTTACTATTAACATACATAGACCACGTGAACTATAATGTGAAATTCGGTGTCTTGCTCCCACACCAAAAAGAGATTTCATTGCTTGCCAAGTCAAAGACCTTAAGCTTCTAGCTTAGGTGGATCCACTAGCTATTTCTTTCTAAGACAACCTATGGAGGCACGTAGTTAGGGACAAGGAGATTTCTACTAGAGACCTTGCCTCTACTAACATAAGAGCCTTCATCTCAATATCCTCTCGCTACAAAGTAAAATTCCAAAGGAATAGTCATAACCTAGGCATATCATCATCCATGGAAAAGCACAATTAAGTTACTAATCAAAGCTTAAAATATCATAAAGTAACTCCAGAAACCATGTCTGAGAAAATATTTCACCAAACCATGATTTCTTAATGTGATAAAACCTTTCACAAATTTATTGATAGTCATCTTAAAACAACCTAATTCATAAAATATTCATTTTCATAAATCATGCATAACCTCATGGAAACATCATTCATAGATTCATAGTTCTTTCATCAATTAATGTATTTAGGGGTTCACAGTCAAAAATCATGATCAATACATGGGTTCATGTGAAATCATTTGGAAAGAATGTAATTGAGTCAAAATAATCATAATAAGATCAAAATAAATCAATTGAATAACCAGAATTAGAACAATGAAGAATTGAATGAAGACCTAATCAATTTTGGATAAATTAAACTTTGGAAAATTGAGAAATCTTAGGGCTCAATGAAAGAATGAAACCCATTGATAAAGACCTATATACCTTGTTATTCAAATTCCAAAGGAAATGGTGAAAAGGAGACTTGATTTGGAAACCCTAGCTTTTTCTTCGTTGTACTTGAGAGAGAATTGGGGAAGATGAATATGGATGGGATTTTTGTGGGTTTGAGTGAATGATGGAGTTAGGGAAAATTTAAGGGTGTAAGGGTAGTTATAGGACCTAAAATAAGGGTCAAAACAACATAGTATAGGTATTACATACATAGGAAAGGACTCAAATACCCTTAAGAAATACTGCCAGACAGCCCTACGGTTGCGACTTATAGCTCGTAGGAATTTCTAAAGCCCATCCTGGTCAACCGTAGAACAAACTTCAAAAACCCAAATTCACCTTACTTTCCATTATACCTATCTACGGTCCATCTTAATTCCTACGGTCTGTAAAACTGATCCGTAGAACCAAGTTCAAGTCCAAAATTTTACTAAGTCTGGAACCTTTCTACGGAACCCATCTATGATTCATTAACCATCATACGGTTCATCCTATTCATTCGTAAATAAAACTTCTGAAACATAATTTTTCAAAACTCAATCAACTCTGGGTTCTATGATTATGTCATGACCCAAAGTATACCCTAGTGTAACATGGTGTATAGGACCTCAAGAGTCCCTACACAAGTCACTTAGCATACATCATACACATAACAGAAATAAAGAATTCAAAAGGAACAATCTTATATCATAAAAGAATTTTACAAAGAGGAACTCTAACATAGTCTCAAGAAGCCATCAAAAATATTAAAAGAACTAGTTGGTACATAACCCATACACCACATACATCATCCAAAAATTAGAAAGACATAAAGTAAGTAAAGGTCTCTCGGTCCTCGGAAGATGAGGACTCACCAACTCTTGAATTTGATAAAATGATCAACTAGCCACGAGTGTGAGAAGTGAGACCATCGAACCGTACATTAATGAGACAATGTAGGCACAAGTATGCATTAGTACATGAAATGTACTAAGTATGGGGAAATATGCATAAATAGACATGATAGCATGAAGAGTTTAAACATATGAGATACAACCAACATTTGCTCATTTAAAGGCTTAAAGAAGAAATGACATGTAAATCGCAAGATATGGTCAACACATTTAATTTAAGAGACATAAGAAAAGCTTTTGAAGAAACATATTCATTTTGTTGGATAATAGCTTTAACCGACAATAAGACCATGAGAGTTACGTCATAAATATGGTATATCCCTCATACCAAAAGAAGGGGATCTATTTTCAAAGGTAGAGTCCGTACACATTATATTTTGCGAAAGTGGATCCACTAGTTAGGTCATTTAAGAAAGTCTTACGAGGGCACGTAGTTTTGGACTAGATGTTCCTACTAGAGACTACCCTAATTGAGCCTCCACTATAAAGCCCTCTCGGTGCTCAGTCTAAATCTTAATGGAATAGATAAAAATAAAATATCATGATAACATAAGAAAGGAAATGATCAATAGCAATCCACATCTTAAAGATCAAAACATATAATACCTCCTTAAATTACAATTCAAGCATAGGTGAGAAACATTTTCACCAATGTGAATCCATATGTGAGAAATACCTTTCACAATAATGATCATATTCGTATTTGAGTAAAACTTTTACAACAAAATTGATACTTTTATATAAAAGTAACCCATCCTAATAAACATCATTTTCATAAGACATGCATAACCTTCCAAATTTCATAGTTCATAGGTTCATGGATTCTTCATAGGTTCATCATTGAAAATCATGAATCATGCATGGGTCAACATAATTTATACTAAATATCATGTATTAACATTAAATCATGTATTATAAGACTTAATCAACAATAAAAATCATGATTGGATGAAACTCATGTACAATTAAGAAGAACTCTAATTTGACAAATTGAATTTGAGATTGAGGAATTGAAAACCATGGGGACCCCATGGAGGAATGAATTTGGTTAGATTTTGGGGAATTAGGAGAATAGGGGTAAAGTGGGTAGATTTAGAACTTAAAATTTTTATATATGGATTAGGATTGAAGCAAAAACGACATAGTATAGGCTTAAAACAATTAGAAAAAGACCCAAAGTCCCTTAAGAAATAACTGCGGGAACCGGTCTACAGGTGTGACCTATAAACCGTAGAACTTTCTAAGGCACGTACTGATCAACAGTAGACCAAGTACTAGGACCTTAAAATTACCCAAATTTTGACAGAACCCTTCAACGGTCTGTAGACCCTAACCGTGAACTCAACTTGGACCTCAAAATTTTACTAAGTCAGGGACCTACCTATTAGATTTATCTACGACTCTTAGATCCTCTGACGGGCCATTCTGGTGAATTGTAGAAATAGGTACTAGACTTTATTTTCAAAATTATTTGACCCACTTTCTACGGATGCCTTCTATGCTCTTTAGAAGCTTCTACGGCCTGTAGAATGGACCCATAGAATACAACAGTAGGCCAAAAATGTTTCCTTTTTCCTTTTCCAAAATCTTAGATGTTACAATATTTCCCACTTAGGAATATTCGTCCTTAAATAGGACTCAAGCTAGAATAAAAAGGGTTGGGCAGAGAGATATCTAACAACCGAACATGAATGCAATCACATAAATGCACATATTCAAAGAGAATATCGAGTCCAAGCTAAAACATACTCAAACATCATTTCATAAAACATATATGCATGCATATGGAAACTTGAGAATGACTAAGACACATGAAACCAAAAGTATGAACCATGAGGAGTTAAATACCTCAACCTAGAGAAGGAATAAAAGGAAATAGATCAGGATATCAGGACATCATATTGGCCTCGGCCTCCCAAGTAGCACCCTCAACCATTTGATCAGTCCACAACACTTTCACGGATGTAACTTCTTTATTCCTCAACTTTCAAACTTGATGGTCTAGAATCTCAATTGAAGCCTCTTCGTAAGAAAGACTTTCCTTTATATCAATATTCTCTAATGATACAATACATGTCGTATCTCCAACACATTTTTTCAGTAAGGACACATGGAAAACCGGATGCACCTATCTAAGTCATTAGGTAAATCAATTTCATAAGCAACTTTACCAATATGTGTAAAATTTGATATGGGCCCACATATTGGGGACTAAGCTTCCCATTTTAACCAAACTTCATGACACCCTTCATAGATGAAATATTCAAGTAAACCCAATCATTAAAATCAAACTCAAGATCCCTTCTTCTAACATCGGCATTTGAATTTTGTCGACTTTGAGATGTTCTCAACCTTTCACTAATAATCAAAACTTTCTCCATAGCCTCATGCACCAACTCGATACCTATCAAAGAAACCTCACCAACTTCAAAAAACCTATGAGAGATCTACACCTTTGATCATAAAGAGCCTCAAAAGGAGCCACACCAATGCTTGAATGATAGTTGTTGTTATATGCAAACTCAATCAAAGGCAAGTGATCATCCCAATTACCCTTGAAGTCAATTACATATTCCCTCAACATATTATTTGATGTTTTGATAGTATGATCTTCTTACCTATTAGTTTGAGAATGAAAGGTCTTACTAAGCTTAACTTGGGTACTAAGACCCTTTTTGAAAGACTTCAAAAATTAAGAAGTGATTTGGGTACCACGATTGGAGATAATGGATAGGGAACTCCATGCAACCTAACATTTCCTTCAGATACAATTTAGCATAACTTTCCACCGAATAATAAACATGGACGGTAATTGTCACGCCCCGAGACTACCCACGAGACGTGGACACGGGACCTAGGACCACAAGTGATCCCAAGCTAACCCTGTTGGCATGATCATGAGCATACTAAAGATAATAAACTGATGCGGAAGCTAAATCATAAATAAAATGAAAAGATGGGGAATACCCATATACTATAACTGAGATATATGAAAACTGATGAGTTTAATACAAAGAAGTTATTAACTCACAACTAAGCTGAATCTAACTATGTCTGAAATAAGCCTCTAAACTGACTAGAAATGTTGGGACATGCCCCAACTAGATCTAGAAAAAACTGAAACTAAAAGACTGAAAGCGATAAAGATAAACATGTCACTAGTCCTCGAAGAATGAGGACTCACCACTGATGCTGCTGAACTGAAGATCGGGAACCGATCTAAGTGTGATCTGGATGCTGAGAACCTGAACCTACATCACGAGA
>JAJOOS010000997.1:0-47267 GCA_029582725.1 Solanum chiquidenum | reverse complement strand
CGAGATCTGGGAGAGTGGCGAGCGAGATCTGGGAGAGGGGAGAGAGGGGAACGAAAATATATGTATATATACAATTTTCTCTCGCTTTATACAAACACAAACACATTTTATACAATTTGCATTTTTTGTATAAAGTGAGAGAGCGAGATTTGGGAGAGTGGCGAGCGAGATCTGGGAGAGGGAAGAGAAGGGAACGAAAATATATGTATATATATAATTTTCTCTCGCTTTATACAAACACAAACACACTTTATACACTTGCGTTTGTATAAAAAACGAGAGAGGTGAGGGAGAGAACGAGAGTGGCGAGCGAGATTCACCAGGAGATAGGTGAAATAGCAACAGTTTGCTATGTGATACAATTAAATCAAACTATATTTATAACATTTAATTTGAATTAATAGTTTGCTATTATATACAATTTTCCCTTTTTTTAATATAATTTATTAGTCTAACAGAAACTGCTTCTCATCAAAACACTTCACAATTTATGCAGTTACAATGAGGTAACTACGCATACTCCCTCTGTCCAACAATACTTGTCCACTATTGATTTTACACACTTTTTAAAAATTATAAATAAAAAGATAATTTTACTATATTACCCTTTGAATATATATAATAAATACATTGATTTCATAAAATACACAAATATTATTAGACATTCAAAATGTCCAACTATTATTAAACGGAGAGAGCAGTAAACATGTGAGTTTATTTTATTTTTATTTAACAGTGTACAAATCAATATATTTGCATGGAAAAATGTGGACCGACATCTACTACACCTTAGGATCATTCTAAACTTCACATTTTATTCCATGCACACTTGAACCAACTCCAAAACCAAATCTACAAATTATAATTGAATATCTCACACATGACAACAAAATGTGCATAACCTAACTTCTCAATCATAACAAAACAACAATAATATATCCAGTAAAATTTTACAAGTGAGATATGGAGAAAAATAAAATATACGCAGATCTTATCACTATCTCGTAGAGATAGGGAGGTTGTTTCCAAAAAGACGGTCGACTCAAATGCTTCTAAGTCATAATACAAAAGTTCCATATTACAACATTCGTCAATTGTGCATTTAGCATATAAGCTCAGGGGGGAGCATCAGGCTGTCGTTCTGGCAAAGAAGCTTGGAATTCTGGTAATGCTTCACAAGAATCATATATCTTCCTTAAGGTTGGAAACTCAGACTGCACATACAAAATAATGTCAACATCAAAATGTGTTCAACCATAACATATTTTATTTAAGTTCTGTTTTGCTAGTGAGGCAACATAAGGGAGGGGGGGGGGGGGGTGAGTGGGGTTGGGTAAAAAACAGTAGAAGATGCACGTTAGGTTCACAAATATTAAATGAGTGTTGACGGTATATAAATTCCAGGAAAGAAAAGAAGGACAATGTTTCAGTTTTCACAAGTGTGTTCAAGTGTTAGCCACACAAAAACATAGAGACAGGCTATTTATTTATTTTTCATACATGATTGTATACTATGATAGGGATGTAGATGGTGCAAGTGCGGTGTGAGTTCTATCTTAATTCGCAAATTTACAACCTATGTACAGTAGTTATTATGCGATTATTATGAAACATAGCAGGATTTTACTTAATTACGAAATGTAGCAGTATTTTAATTTTGAAGTCGAGGAAGATACTATATTCACACAATGTATAATGTCACTACCTAACTATATCCATGTGTGCCTGCTATAAAACCCCAAACAATCGTTACACTGATAATTTTTTAAACCTACTGCTATTTCGAATAAATAAAGGGCCTTAATTTGCTATGTCGTGTAATTTTTCCTAACATGAAATGATAATGAAATCTTGTCTTAATTAAGTAGACTATTATAGTAAGATTGTTTTTTTCAAGGTAAAGATTCGATGAAAATGATCACGTAAATCTTATGGGTATGCCATGAAAATGGCATTCAGTTACCTTATTGCCAATAAGCCATCCCTAATACTATACCTTATTTTTGGTGGGGACGATGAGATTCAGAGCCAAGCTCATGTCAACTAAGTTCACTAACGAGCTCAAGTTTGGTTACTTAGACAAATAAGATGTGCCAAGCTTGAGCTCGAACTTGAGCTTGTCTACTAAAGTACTAGTCCAGACTCCAGAGCTTGATTCAAGTTGGCTCGTTTTGTAGTTAAGGACAATGAAGTTTGTATTACCAATGCAGAGAGACTTAAGGGATCTGAGAAGAGTTTAAACTAGTTATCATGTTGCAGCCAAAAAAATGACCCAAATACATTTAGTAGCCACATAAACTTACCATGTCAATGTTGAACCTTTTAGTAGCTACTGCAATTTGAGGTGCCAAAAACACGTCAGCCTGCAATGTTTACCGTGTTATATCAGCTGAGATCAGTTAGGAATTACATCGTCAAGATTATTAGTATCATTTAAATGTTGACATGATATTATCTCCACTACTTTCGAAGCTTAAGGAATTCAGGTGCACAATAAAACAATGCTATCAAGAAAGCATACAAGTGCTAGACAAAATACCATATATACTTCATCTCCTGTAGCATACTTTCCAGCAGAACCCGTCAGCAATTTTTCAAGAGCTGCTCCAAAAAAAAAGAAATTTCTTCAGAACCAATTAAACAAGAGGTTGATGAACAATACTGATCAAGGAAACAAAATTCACTACATCAGGCAACAGAAGGAGTCCTAGTTGAATCTTAGAATCTAGAGGATAGTGTCATCTTGTCTAATTTGAATACCAGACGCATTAGCAAACAAAACGAGGATATTGAACATTGCCAGGCTAAAAAAGACCATACAGACCTAATTTTACTCTTTTGACTCATGAAAATCAAATTGACCACCAATTAAGGCGAATATGATCTCTATCCAGATATATGTGATACCCTTGTGACAATTAATCCAATAAATGTTCAATTGGATTTTCAAAAAGTTTGAACATGTACAACTAACCATATGCAAAGTTGTAGGGAATCAAGTTTCACGAACTCAATTGATAATATAGAAGATCAAAATCCTACTCATTTGATGATTTCCCTATTATACAAGTTATATTTACAAACCCAAAACTAGTCCGCTACATAGAAAATATATAAGCCTAACTCCTTGATAACCAATCCAGTGAAACTATGTCAAATAAATTAGAAAAAGAGACTACATGATGATGAACATTCTTTTTTTGACGAGTACAACGATGAGCATTCTTATGTACCAAAACAACTCAAAGCTCAAGCATCAAATTAACTTGAAAGCTTTATTGGTGACTTTTCTTTTCTCACGTGGACTAAATGAGTATGGTAAATAGAACATGCATAAAACTTATCCCACAGGAGTACATTTCCTGCAATGGATACACAAGCAAGCATAGCCTGCTTGGCTTTACATAATTTCCCATTTTTACCTTCTTTTCTTGAAAACCAATAGTAGTTTCAAATTTTGAAACCTAGGCAAGGAAGAGATTATTCCACTAAATCCTTGATAAAACCTCAAATACAAAAATGCCTTTGAGGAATGGAGGGAGGAATGATATAATTCCCTAAAGCTACAGTGAAGTAGCAGAAAATTGTCAGAGTTGGTTAGGAAAAAAGCAAAGAACAAACTTAGGAATCAACGGGAAAATTCTAAAGAAACTTACCTCCAAAACCTTTTTGTATGTGAAATTTTGCCCATAATTGTTTCTCTTCGGGACCAACCCTTTCCTCCATGTACCTCTGAAAATTGAATGGCAACTATTATTGCCCTGACAAAACAACATCCTTGACAACACAGAGCAAAGAAAGGAACTGCTGGAGCAAAAGAAATACCAGCACTGATAACATATGAAGTGGCTGCATATTGGAGCTGACAATACTTGCTGCCTGCAGAGAAAGACAAGGGGTGCACAGTTTTTATCCTAGTTGCAACCAACATTGCTCCTTAGTACATATTTTATGAGAAAAGTCAATGTTCATCAACCTTAAATTTGGAGATAATATATATCACCATTCTTCGAGATATCTTGTCCTTATGGAGTCAAGATAATGAGCATACACATGCAACACAATTCAAAATGCCCTTCAAGGACTTCTTTTTCTGATTAATTCATAATGCCCTTCAAGGACTTCCTGAGTGAAGGATCTATAGGCACTTGGATCTAACCTGAAGATTGAGAGCTCTTAATTGAGGTTCAACTGGCAACAGGGGTCTCTGATGATACTTCTCTTCCAAATACTAGCCAAACAGCAAAGAGATTGGCACACAACTGAATCATTCATGATGGTGTCAGGATTAGGAATCAAAGAAGATCATACAAGTTTAAGAGATCCTACCAGTAAAATTGCATAGGAGTCCGAAATTACCACATCACCATCAACCAATACAGGAACATAATGAAGAGGATTTAATTTATCAAACTCTGCAAATATGCATATGACATTAGTCAGAATTAATGGTGCAACAAAAAAATTATGCATATACCACCAATATTCATTCTGGAAGCATTGCTCAAGTTCAGAAACTATGCTAGCGAACCACTGAACACTGATCGCTATGGAAGATTGTGTTTATGCTCGTGTGAGAGAAAAAATAAATGGATCCAGAAGTTTGTCACAGAACTAGATTGCAGAAGCCGCCTGCCTGTATCACAAAGTTGTACAATCTGAAGTTGATACTGGCTTTCCCTGACTCAATCAAGAGATAATATCCTTATATCATCAAGTAGACCTATCTATGCTTCATCTCCTTTTCTTTTTTCTGGATAAATTTGTCTGCTTTGACGCTTTCTCCTATCCAAACACGGCAAGAGCTTGCATGTACACCAATGCTTAATCAAACTGAGGCAACCTACATAATATTTTGGATATCCCATAGTAAGACTTCCTATTATTTATACACCTTCAATCCTTTCGACTTAAAAAAGGTCTTATATTACAGGAAGAATTAGGCACCTATAACCAGAGAGCTTAGTGTACTTAAAAGGCTACTGGCTCAGCATCCTTACCAAAGAAAGTGAATGGTTAAATGGGCATATATTTCCGTCAAGAAGGATGATCTTAATCATATCACAGAAAAGATCAATTGGACAATATTATGATGTCTTAGAGAGGAGGGTAGTTTGAGCTACAAAAACTAGAAATCAAAACCTGAAACAGCTGCTATTTTAAGATGATTTGGAGGATATGCTGCGTGAATGATATCCTATGGATAAAAATGTGTAAGATGAGATTTTATTGGTACCAGTTAATAAAAAACTTCAGAAAAATACTGTAATTTCATGAATGTTCCTGGGGTTGTAGAACTCACTGACAATGAGTCTTTTTTTTTTCCTGAATATGAGACTGCAGTTCAAGTTTCAGCTTGACAACTTGATGGAAGAGCCACTTCTTTCTGGTTTGATCTCTCATTGCCTATTGGCGTAATAAATATAAAGCAGTCACCTCAGGCCTAAGTTATATGCATAGGCTTTTTTACTATATCACTGGCTAATGTGATTATTGCCAGGTGAAGTTGGAAATGTCACAAGGAAAATGAGTAATTTTAGGAATGGACCTGAATTTTTTAACCTAAAACTGAACACTTGTATGAATTTAGATCTGTTTCTCTTAAACCTTGTCAGTATTCAAAGTTCAGATATTCGGTAGCCTGCCACGGGGAGCTCTCTGTTGTAAGCAGACTAAAGAAGCAAAGGGGCAACTCACAGCTAAACATATGTGTGTTATACTGGAGCATTCGGCATAGAGCAATTAACAAGAAGTTTAAGATATACTTTTTCAGCTTATTGGTTCAGAATCGTTCATAAGCTAATGTTATGAGTTATCCAAAACAGTCGAACGACTTTTCTTACTCTTCACGAAAATAGTTTCTAGTTCTGCCCAGTGCCCATCACTATAGTAATCATGGGGTATAAGCTACTAGTGTTATGCGTTCCAAAAACAGCCAAAGGGCTTATTCCATACTCTTAACTGAAATGACTGCTATTTCTGTTCATCACTACAATAATCAAGAACTATAAGAGTTTTGTTTAAAAGTAATCATGACTCAGGAGCTATAAGAAAAAGCTTCACTTAAAGGGGTTACACAGACTATGAAAAGCCATGAAGTTGAACCATCAATAGCATCTAGTAATGTTCGTACTCTAACAAATATGGCAGCAACTACTATCTCTATGTCTAATTAAGCAGATAGGAGCTAGATTAGCCAATCTTCAGACTATCTGACACACCATTATTTCAATTTAAAAATCTGCAGAGACATCTCCCGCACACCACAAAGAATAGCTTTCTTGGCTGGAGTTATCCACTACTTATAGTAGTTTCTATGGGAATTAGTTATCTGCATCTTCTTTTATCAACACAATATTGCCCGCAAGAAAAGTTTTTAGTACTTCTGAATTCCATACAGGTGAATGACTATCACAAAAATCAAACATAATACCTGAAGTGAACTGTTCTCCTTTGCCAAGGTTTACTGCTCTATATTCATAAGAAAGACCTGTGAATCCCAGAAACCAAAACACAAAGTTAACAATCAAAAAATTATTCAGTTGAAGTCCCCAACCCCAACCCACCCCCACCTCCTCCCCCCCCCCCAAAAAAAAAAAGGATATTGAACAAAAATTCATTCTTGGGATTGACCAAGAATAGACCTTTGAGATTTAAGGCGAAGCGAACTCTCCAAGAACATGAACTTTGCCAGAAAGAATACAATACAATCTTCGAAACCCATGTTGAATCAGTTGCCTTCTTCTGCCAAAATGCATTGAAATTGAAATTTATTACATAAAAATGTAAGCTTTCAATTTCTTGTTCAGCTCAAAATTAGCTCCTTTCAACTTTGTGTTTTTTGGTGGGTGTGCGTGAAAACAGAGAGACAGAAAGAAAACCTACCTTTGAGTTATCGGATTCCATGGATGAAGCTGAAATGGGAACAGCTAATGAAGCATCAATAATGGAGTTGGTAGTTGGAGTTTCAGTGTTAGAAAAATGTCTGCCAAACCACCTTTGAAAATTGTCAGCATTGACTAGTTTAATATAGGATCTGCTTATTTGCAACAACATTGCTGGATTTATCTTCATTTCTACTCACTTTTTCGGAAAAATTACTGTTTCTTCTCTCTGCTGTACATCTGAATTCGTAAAGGACAAGGACATATATATCTAAAAGATAAATTGCGTTAAATTATCTGATCAAAAGAGAAGAGAAATGACTTGGGAGGCAGATCATTAGTTTTTAACAGAGAAATGTTAGAGTCGTTTGGTGGGTGAGATAAAAATAAATAGTAATGAGATAAGAAAATAATGATCGAATAAATTTTTTGTATCTTGTTTGGAATAACTTATCCACCATTTATATCATAGTGATATGATAAGTTATTCTATATTCCATATACATGGTGGGATAAGTTATCCCAATATAGCTAACTCAGAATAACTAATCTTGAGATAACTTGTTCCCAATTAAACGACCCCAAAAGAGGACCAAAACAATATCAATTTTGCATACATTAATGATTATTTTTATCGAGTGGTATATATTAAGGATCAAAACAATACTATTATTTATTCTTAATAGATATATCAAATATAAGTAATAATTTTCGTGCACTATAAAATTGTAGCCTAATGATAATTCTCATTTTATTTTAGCAAATTTAATTATTATTTTATGCCTTATCATAATTCTTTTTGTTGTTGTTAATTTATTATAGGTAATTGTATCATACTATTATAATTTTTTACCTTATTATTTCGAGCATGTTTTCATCTAACAATACCAACATAAGTTTGCTCCCTAATTATTACTATGATGACGAATTATTCTTTTTTTAAGTATACTTTGTATAAAAAGGTATGGAATGATAATTATCATATTTCTCTTTAAATACATTTTATATCTTAAAAGATTCATGTTTTTTTAAATAAATTGTACTTAATATATAATATACACACATTAATTTAGTCTATATATATACATTTATTATTAACTAGATTTTCAACACGTGCGTTGCACGTGATTATCAATTTAGAAAATTTAAGCGAAGATTTGAATGATAAGTTTTGCACTAAATAATATTGCAGATTCTTTTGTGATTGTTCAATGTGGATCGTCATATATATGTGTTATTCACACGAGCCTATGAAGATGGTCAATGAAAAATGTATTTGTTAAATGCAATAATGTATATATTTATTTCAATTTGATGAAGTTCAATCATGTAATTAGTCGTATCTCACTAATATTACCTTATAAACGATATTTGTTGTGTATTTTTCTTGTCATCCAACCAGATGTTTGCACGTGTATTCCACTTAATCTGTTTAGATGTCATATGAACATGTGGAGAACAACGACATTTTATTTTTTAGAACTATTTTTGTATATTAATTTTTATTTTATAAGTTATAACATAATAGATGACGTTTTTTTTGTTTGCTCTCATATTTGACTTCTCGATTGTCTGTGTACATAAATCAAAGATAGATATCTGACTGTCCATAGTTAACTGAGAAAGGTTTCCTTTTATTTTTACCGAAAAAAATAAAAATTAATTAAAGAATATATTCTATCTATGAAATCATATAAATGTAATCACATGTTTATCTTACACCCAATAAGGATATAATTCATATACTTGTATACTATTTTCAATTTATTCAACCAAGCATGATTCGTCCAAAGAAAAATAACAACATCGTGTTATCACATATATAGGGGGGTATAATAATATGAAAAATTATTGGTCATAAGTTAATATAAGGAAAGATGAAAGATAGAAATAATTAATGTAATAACTATGAGAATTCGTAATATTACAACTAAAGAATATAAAAGCGACATTTGCAATAATTAGCAATAACTAAGAGAATTTATATGTTATAACTAAAGAATTAATGTGCAATAGATGAATTTGTAATTAATTTTATACTTACATAAATAAATAGGACGTTTAATTAATGTTACTATTTTATATAGTTATTAGTTTTTAATTTAGTTTACAGACAAAATGAAAATGTTTATTCCATATTATTGAATATAAAATTTATTTTGTTAATGATAAATTTTAAATGATTCATATATATTAAGATATTTTCACAATTGTTGTGAGTATTTTTTTACAAAAAAAAACTCAAAAAGGTTTTAAAAAATATATATTTTGATGTTAGAAGATCTTGTTAACTTGATAATACATTTGTGACATATATAAATATCTACCCATACATATATATATATGCATTAATGAAAATATATATCCCATAAAAATTAGCTATTAAATAAATAATAAAAATTAAACTAATACAAACTTCAACTAGCGTTATTAGAAGTCATATGAACTTTTCTTTGTCGAAAATACTGATATATATTAAGAAATAGTAAATTAGTAAAATAAAAGAGCAATGTTTACATAGTAATAACGATTTTAAAGTAAACTTCCTGGTAATCTAAATCACATAAATTGATAAATAAAGTCATTCTTTTGTCTTAAGAACAAAAAAAAAATTGTTATAATTCTCTAACTCTTGAGAAGTTCAATTATTTTGAAAAAAGATATTCAGGAACATATATCTAAATCATAAGAGAAGTTGTTAACAAAAAACAAATGAATTTAGAATACAATAAAAAATAAACTAATACAAACTTCCACTGGTGTTATTACGGCCTCATTTGTTCTCATTAAGATTAAGACCTCTGAATCTGAATACACGTCTGAACATTAAGATTTGCATTAAGAGGTAAGTGTCTAGATCTGAATACACATCTGAATATTAAGATGTTGTCTCCAAATCTGAATACTGAATGATTATTATTTGTTTTCAATATATGTATGTCCATATGAAATCAAACATTATATTAATAAAATGTTATTAAAAAATCATTTCAACAAAAAATATTACTTTTTGATTAAAAAAATAGCATAATCATCAAGCATAACATAAAGAAAATCACGAATAAAAAGTATTTTATAGGCACAATATAATATCAAAAAGTTCAAAAAGTATGATGATACTAGTTGAAAAATAATAAATAAGGTATCACATTATCAGTGCCTAACATATATTTTGGCTAATTAGAAAAACTAAAGAATTATTTCTTTTTTCCGATAACCTTAATCCAATTTTCTAACTTGTGAACCTCTAACGTCATTCATACTTTTTTGTAGTGGACACTTTCACAAAATATACTAACACATGTATTGTATAATGACTCTTCCCATCCAAGATCATCTAATTTTTTCTTATATTCTTCAAATGTAGGTGCACTATTTTTTAAATCAATAACTCTAGAGCAGTAATCATCTTCTCAACAATTTTCAATTCAGACGAATAAGTTTTTTTTCTTCCCCAAAACTTTTTTTCCAGCTGAAACTGAAGATTGGGATGGAGAATTATTAAGAGCTCCATTATTTTTGTCACCAACTAGTTCAACAACAATAATGTATTAGTATTATCTCACAAACGAATTTGATGATCAAAGAGTTTCAATAAAATAATGTATTAGTATTATCTCACAAACGAATTTGATGATCAAAGAGTTTCAATAAAATTATTGGCCTAAGACAAAATTCTAATAAGAGACCTCAAATATGTATACATAGTTATTTTTTTTTAATTACGAATAATATTTTTTTCACTCAAAAACCTTGATGAACATCAATACACTAAAAATATTACTGCAACAAGTATTCTCAACCAACATCAAGACACCCTAAGAAAATTATTAATATAAAAAAAATACTTGTAAAGATTATGAAAACTTATCAGTTCAAGAGGAAAAAATTGGTGTTTGATTGAGAAAAGAGAGGAAGAAAGTTTGTAGTTGTGAGAGAAAAAGTCACGCAAAGATCGAGAGAGGCGATACCGTATTATTTAATAACTTATTAAATAAGTCTTAATGGTGTTAAGACTCTCCCGCAGATCTGATCCGTTCAGACCTTTTCAGGTCCATTAAGAGGCTTTTTGAAAAAAATAACAAATGGACTTAATGGGCTGAATTTGAATCATTAAGATTCAGACCTAAAAACCAAACGTACTTAATGGACTGAATCTGAATGATTAAGATTCAGACCTCCATTAAGTGCAAACAAATGAGGCCTACAAGTCATATGAACTTTTCTTCGTAGAAAATACTGAAATATTAAGAAATAGTAAATCAGTAAAATAAAAGGGCAATAATAATTATTTTGAAGCAAACTTTCTGACAATCTAAATCGCATATAAGAAGCATTGATAAATAAATTCATTCTTTTGTCTTGGGCATCAATAAAAAATAAATTGTGACAATTCTCAAACTCTTGAGAAGTTTAATAATTTTGGAAAAAAAATATTCAGAAGCCTATATCTACATCACAAGAGAATTTGTTAACAAAAATAAATGAATTTAAACTACAATAAAAATTAAACTAATACAAACTTCAGCTGACGTTATTACAAGTCATATAAACTTTTCTTCGTCGAAAATACGTAAATATTAAGAAATAGTAAATCAGTAAAACAAAAGGGCAATGTTTATATAGTAATATCTATTTTGAAGCAAACTTCCTGACAATCTAAATCACATATGTAACATTGATAAATAAAGTAATTCTTTTGTCTTGAGCATAAAAAAAAAAAATCGTGACAACTTACTAACTCTTGATAAGTTTAATAACTTTTGAAAAAGATATTCAGAAGCATATATCTACATCACAATAGAAATTGTTTAACAAAAAAAATGAATTTAGACTACATCATGTTAACTCATATATTGAAACATTACATACTAATGTATATACTAAGCAAAAAAATAATTATTATATCATCAAAATTATTTTCCTCAAGTACTTAAGGTTAAGGAATATACCTCTTAGGATAGAACAATTTACTTTATCAGAATAATGGTACCTCATATTCCGCTAAGCTTCAAACTCATTCAACGACAATTAATGACACAATTATTTTTTAAATGCAAGAAGAAGAATAAGAATAGAAGATTAAAAAAAAATTGTAGTTGAAAAATGAGAGGAAACCCCTCTATTTATAGTCAAACAAAAGATAGTATGAACAAGTGTTTTTTGTGTCTTATCTGAAAAGTCATGACCTTTTCGAGAAGTCACAACTCTTTTGAAAAGTCACAACTTATAGAAAAAATCACAACTCTTTGGAAAAGGCACAACGCTTTGAAAATATCACAACTCATCGAAAAATCACAATCCTTTGAAAAAAATCACAACTTATCAGAAAAGTCACAACTCATCAAAAAAGTCACAATCTAAGTTAGGGATATTATAGTAATTTAACATTCAAGTTAGGAGTTCATGCTTTTAAGGTAATATAGATTTATCATTTAAACTATGTAGTTCATTCTTTTAAGGTAGTATAGATAAAAGAGGAATATATAGATTTGTCTAATTTTCATTTGTAATGAAATTTTCAAAAATAAAGAAGAATATTAATCTGAGGATATTTAGAATATATAAAAATGTCTTTTAACTTTGTGTTCTTAAAGATGTGCTCCCACCCCCAAGAAAAAAAGAACATTCTATATTAAAATTGAATAAAAATAAAAGTCCAACAAATCAATTTAAAACGGAGGAGTACCTATTAAATTTAGTTTGGACTCTTTAAACATGTTTTTGATCAAATCATTGTTCTTCAATAATTTGAGTCTTTGCATTGCTTGAACACCAAGTTGTAGTTTGTGGAATAGAAAATCATTGAACTTTTTGTCAAGTAGAAGTTGCTACAAAAGTATATTTATGCTATGAAACTGAGTACTTATTAATTATCTACATAGTATTCTCGTTTGAAGTTGAGTATTTCTATTCTCCTTGTTGCATCAACATTTGTTTATCTATCTAGTTTACCCACAATAAAAATTGTAATTGCATAAGTGAAGAACTCTCACAATCTTCCTTGTTTTAAGAAGAACAAAAAACTTACAAAACTTGTAGTTTAAAAGTGCAAGGAAATCTCTCTATTTATAGACAATAATGGATAGTATGAGAAGGTGATTATCGTGCCTTATCAGATATAAATTACAACTCTCCAGAAAAATCACAACTTTTTGGACATGTCATAACTCATCGAAAAAGTTATTTTGCATCTATGTGAAAAGGTGTTCGCGTATAATATAATATAGAATAAATAAATACATATAATATAATATAAAATATTGGATAATAAATTGGGTGTTTTAACTTGGGGGTATTATAGTAATTTAACATTCAAATTAAGGAGTTCATACTTTTAAGGTAGTATAGATAGATAGATAGATAGATAGATTAACGTGGAGCAAATACACTTAACTACTACTCTAATAAAAGGTTATGCGCGCTAAGTAAAGCAAGAAACAAACTCCCGCGCAAACTCACACGTATAAATAGCTTAGGGTTTGAGGGGAAACAAGGATCACCGCTTCCTTCTCCTAGGGTTTACCAACCGCGAAGCTAAAACAATGGCATTTTGGGGTAAAATTTTATCAACTGTTTTCTAAAGCTTTTTTGATCGATCATCACTAGATCGTTTACTTTTTTTTTGGTTATATAGGTATTGAAGTGAAAGCTGGTAAGCCAGTTACTCATTCGTCCAATAATGAGAGAGGAAGGCTACGAATTTCTCAGGTGATTTATAGATGAATGAGATCTTCTTCAATTCCCAATATTTTAGATCAATTAGTGATTGGTGTGTAAATGTCAATGATGTTTAAGCACAGTGAATTTGAAATCCATGTTGTATAGGGTTTAAAGTTGAAACTACTATAATCTCAAGTTTATGTACACTCTATCCAGATTCATATGAAAATGTTTCCTTTTTGGGACTTCAAATTGTTTGGCATCAAGGCCGATGATGATAGGAATACACTTAATGCAAGCTGATCCTGGGAATATGGAGATACAACAAGAGGAGAGTTTGAAATATCAAACCTACAGGAAGTCTTCTTATCTGGCTGAAGTATAGTTACCACGAAAGAGTAAAGTAACTTGGTTAAAATTAGGAGATGACAATACCAAGTACTTTCATTTTGTGATCAAACATAGAAAACTCCCATCTTTCTACAATACAACTTAGGGATGACCAAGGTGACTGGAAGAATGACCCTGAATTAGTTGCACAGGTGTCTGTGGATTATTATACTGGTTTGCTTGGAAAAGCAGCTCCAACAAGAGTTAAAGTCTATCGTCGCTTTATTCAGAATGGTACTCTTCTAACTATTGATCAGCTGGTTGATTTAGTTAAGCCATTTACTAGACAGGAGGTAAAGTCTGCTATCTTTAAAATTAATAGTAATAAGAGCCCTGGGCCCGGTGGTTATGGTAGTCGTTTTTCCAAAGCAATATGGGATATTGTTGGAGAGGACATCACTGAGGCAGTCATGGACTCTTTTCAGAAAAGGTAACTGTTAAAACATTTGAACTCCACCATCATTGCACTTATCTCTAAAGTTGATAATCCAGAACATAGCCAATATAGACCAATCTCTTACTGTAATGTCTTGTATAAATGCATCTCCAAAATGATTTGTACAAGATTAAAAACTGTTGTAAATCATTTGGTGGCTGAGAACCAAGCAATGTTTATGCAAGGGAGATCAATGATCCAAAATGTTTTGATTTGTCATGATCTACTTAGGCACCACAAGAGGAAGCCTTCACATAGGTGCCTACTGAAAATTGACTTAAAGAAGGCATATGACATGGTGAATTGGGAATTTTTGGAGGAAGAAATGAAAGTCTTTTGATTTCCTGGGAAATTCATTAAGCTAGTGATGACTTGTGTGACGCCAACAAAATTCTGTCAGGGTAAATGGGGAAAGCCATGGGTTCTTTGAAGGGAGAAGGAGGACTTAGGCAAGGTGATCCTGCCTCACCACTGTTGTTTTTCTTGGTGATGAATCAGAATTACCTTACCAAGATTCTAAAAACAATGAGCATGCTGCTTAAGTTTAAGTTTTACCCAATGTGCAAGGCCGTACAGCTAACTCATCTTATATTTGCTGATGATCTTATGCTATTTCATAAAGAGACAGTTGACTTAGTAGATAGGATCATGGAAGCACTAACACATTTCAGTGATGTTAGTGGGTTGGGTAGCTAATATAGACAAATCAAGAATCTTTTATGGCTAGAGTAACTTATGAACTTAAAATCCAAATCATTGCTTAGACACAATTTTCTATTGAAGCATTCCCCATAAGATATCTTGGATTTCCCTCTCATCCAAGAAATAGAGTAAAATGGAATGCCAACAACTAGTTGACAAATTACCAACTGAATCAAACTGACATACTCCAAACAGTTATCCTCTGCAGGCAAACTTCAGACTAAAAATGTTGCTTTCTTTTCCATTCATAGTTTTTGGGGAGTTGTATTTACTTTTCCCCAAAGCATATTGAAAGAAGTGGATAGGAGGTGTAGGGAATACTTGTGGGGAAGCTCTAAAAACAAAAGGAAGATCTCCTTGGTTTCATGGGAAAAAGTTTGTTTTCCGAAGAAGTTAGGGGGGCTAAATATCAAGGGATGCAGAACTTGGAATATTGCTTCAGTTGATAAATTGTTGTGACAGCTTATTGAAAAGAAAAACTCGTTGTGGGTCAAGTAAGTCCATGGTGTATATATGAAATCTACTGAAACTCTGAAAGCATATGGGATTACAAGACTCCTCCAGATAGTAATTGGTATTGGAGGGAGATGAACTCTTTGAAAGAAAGGATGAAAAGATGGTATGTGCAAGGGAAGTATGGTCTTACTCCTAGAGGTGAGTATTCCATCACTTGTAACTATTTAGATCTGACAGGAGAACAACCTAGACTTGCTACTACTGAGCTTATATAGTCATTATGTGGTTAGCATCTCAAAATAGACTGCTTACAAAAGACAGGTTATTGAAGCTGAATATACCAGTGGAGGAGAGTGAGTGTTGCCTGTGTGCCCCATCAAGTTCCTGAGAATCCAACGCATTTGTTTGTGGAGTGTAGCTGGATCAATGTAGTTAGGACTTGGATAGAGCAGTGAACTGGTGCTACACTCTATGACAGAATTGAGTAGAGGTTTGATCAACCTGAAGAATAAGCAGTGGAAGCAGTTCAAAATGGGGGATACTAGAAGCTGTATGAGGAGCTATGATATACCATGCATGGAGAGTTAAGAAATGGAAAATGTTCCAAGGAAAGCATGTACAGCCGCATGAAGTAATTGCACATATAAAGAGAAATATACGTACTTGGTGATTCCAAGAAAGCAATTAGATCTAGAGGCTTTACATAGATTGGAAATGTAACTAGTTGCTGTTTCTTGTTTGCTTAAGACCTACTTTTCACCATCCTTCCTAGAAGGTGGCTATGGAATTAGGTGCTCTTTAGGTTGTGATTTGTGGTTGTTTGTTGATGGTAATCTTTCACATTGTTAACCAAAAAAAAAAAAACAATAAATTGTTTGGCATCATTCAATTGCTGTACTAGCTAAACTTGATGAAATGTTTTCCCTATCAAACTAACTTTTCAACAGTTTGCTAATCCTTCCACTAAAGTCAATTTAATGCTAATTTTAACTTTCTGTTTAGTCAAGTACTGTCATATAGAATGAAATGGAGTGACCGTGTGAGTAGTTTCAATTTCAGGTAACAAAGCAAAAAGATTTACATAAAGGGAAAAAGTTTTAAAGAAGCTTAAAAGCAAGATTAAGTTTTCATTTGAGTTGAATTCTATTTGAGATGCATATTCATTTCTTATTAAGAATAGCCGGGGGATTAACCACTTTAGCTCCTTGCTCTGCATGTTGTGTCCTTTTAGGCAACATTGGGAATTGGCAATGCTGTAACTAAAAGTTTGGTACAGTGTAATGTGGGGAACAAGAGTCCTGTTTTCCTCTGTGCTTTGTTACCTAACAAGACAGAGTCATGCCATTTGGATTTAGAGTTTGAGGAGGCAGAAGATGTGGTTTTTTCTATTCTTGGTCCTAGAACTGTTTATCTGACTGGTTACTATGTGGGAAATAGTCGGCGAGCAAATGTAAACAGTGATACAGAGTCATATGGAGAGGATATTGCAGACACGGAAACAGGGGAATCCTGCCATGACAGTGATGATGACAAGTATGATGATAGCTTTATCA
The DNA here is from genome assembly GCA_029582725.1 of Solanum chiquidenum. NCBI lineage: Eukaryota > Viridiplantae > Streptophyta > Magnoliopsida > Solanales > Solanaceae > Solanum > Solanum chiquidenum. The sequence continues at coordinate 30,183 of JAJOOS010000997.1, read as the reverse complement.
ACGATGCTGAACCAGAAATATCCCCACCTTCACCCGCTTCAAGCAGCGGAGGTATCTTTCTAACTCCGTGTGATCATGCAAGGTTGAAGCTATCAATTGTCTCTTAAATTTGATTATGAGTTCTGCACCTATCCTTTTCTCCTGCTTAACCCCCGAGTGTGGGTTATGATAGTCCAGTGGGATATCTCCTTCCTTTAGACAAACTAAGCTTACGTTTGTACATGGAATTCCATATCATGATTTCATATCCCAAATTCTCCAAAAAGCATGATTTGACATTCCAGATCATGATTTCAAATTTTTATACATGTAAAAATTTGACCCATAAGTTTATATTTTGTAAAAAAAAATGAAATTTTGCAAAAAAAAGTTTCATGCTTGGTGCGAATTGATTGTCTATACCATGTGAAAGGATTATATTAAAAAAAAAACTAGTTACTACTATTGTTGACTAGTGGATCTATATAAAATTATGTGTATTTGGAAGTTTGTAGTTACAAGAATTTATTTTTAAAAGAAACATGGAGATATGCGATTTATCAATGCAGTGCCTTAGGATATTCCGATATCTTGTTTTTGAACTTTGGTTTGCTTATTTGGTAAAAATTTATAAGAAATGAGAAATTTTGATGATTTTCACAACTTGTGAGGCTTTCATATTTATGAGAAAAAATACAACTTAAGAAATCCAAATTGCATGTCCAAACAAAATTTCAATTTCATATCAATTTGATTTATACCATGATTTCATATCGCATGTCCAAACAGGCCCTAAAAGAGGGATTGGGGGGGCAGTCGACAAACTGCTAATCCCCTCTCTCTACCTCCCTCCAAATCAGCACGAGCTGGTAGTATATTGATACAAATGATCCAGCTGGTGTGCTGCTCCTGTATAAGGAGCAAGGTATTGTAATGTAGCAGAGGAATCCGCCATTTCGGCTACCACAATAGTGTATTCCATCGCTCCTACTATTTTTCTGATAATGGTCCACTAGGTACCCACATCTCCTACTAGTATAGGTACTGGGTAGTTTTGTCTACCAAGATTAGGAAGATTAAAAAAAATTCCCTAGCTTTCTTTGCCCCTACTTGGATTCAAACTCTGGTCTCCTTCATCGACGGTTAGGCCACACCCTTGGATGCTAGTGTCTCTTATCTTTATACATCCTGCATTTCTCCTCTGATAGACTTTTTGGCGTTTTCAGTTCAAGAAGATGATGAGAATGTGTCAGACAATAAGCTTAACAACAACGACGGCCATAAAAGGCTTAGGAAGAAGTACCAAGTAAGTGAATCCGAAAATGAGGATATATTGCAGGAAAGCGATGATGAAGATAGTTGTCTCTTATCTGCTCTTAAGAAGAAAACAGACGTGAAGGCTGTAGCATCAGAAGATAATCAAAAGAATGACATTCCTCGTAGGACAGAAAATGGTGGTGCAGTGGAATCTAAAAAAGCCAAGTAAGTCACACAGAAGCAACTACTGATTTCTGTGATTGCAGTAACTTTTTGGTCTTGAACGTGGGCCATTATAAGCTTTATAAGGAACTAATATATCTAGTATGATAGGATCTTCTCCTTTGAAAACCACCTCTTCTCAGATCTGGATTTTTTTCATGAACCCCACGAAGCCTTGCTGAAAGTTTTCAATGTATAATTGGTCTATTATCCATCCTAGGTACCCAATCTTACCAAAGGAAATTTTACATTGAATCATTTCATATTTTCTCTAGCTTTGAGTGTTACCTTGAAGAATTTTTCTAAACTATTCTTTTCTTATATCCATTGTTGGCATGTAAACCTGTTGCCAGTTCATGATTGTTTACAAAAGTAAGCTAACAATTAAGATGAATAGCATCTGGCAGGTCAGCTCTTGAGTAATCCTGAAAAGGAAAAATGACTTGAAGCTATTCCCTCTAAGTGCATGTTATCCTCTCTGCTTTGTGGGCATGCATTCATGTGGAATGTTCTTCTCCTTTATTTTGTTAATTTAAGGGAACATTGCTTGCCTCTAGCACAGGGCCTAACCTTCTTCCTGCTTATTTTGCTCCATCTTATTGAACACAGACATGAAAACAACATTAACTCAAAGAAGAAGAGGAAACAGCCTGAGGGCAATGGTGGTAAACTTCTTGAAGCAAATACCAGCAGTGATAGGAAGGACTACAAAGAGGATAAAACGAATTTGGTGGATGTTGGGTTGGCAATGACAATTGATATGTAAGATGTTACTTTATTTTTGAATGAAGTTGTTCTGTTTTTGTTCTTACGCATGTTCAGATTGCTAGTTTATTCACCATATATGTACTGATCAAGTTTCTCTTTAAGTTTTTTCTTACACCTCATTACCCTTCTAATTTTTTTCAAGCTATATGCTCTGGCAGGAAAGATGGCCAATCTGATACTCTGGAGCCCCTTGTGGAAGAGGATTCTAATCATGTTCCAAAATTGAAGAAAAGAAAGCATTCTGTGGAAGCCAAATCTGTTGAAAACCATGATACAGACTGTGCTGTCATTCTTAAAGAGGATCAACTGAAACAAGATCCTCTAAAAGCTGGTCACCTGGGTGAGGATCCAATTGCAATTGCAATAGATGAAGAAGATCAAAAACTGACCATCAATAAGTGAGTTTTTAATGTTTAATTAGCTGCGCTGTTTTCTTGAAAACTGCACCAAAGCCCAATGCTGCCTACTGCCTAAAAAGGGGACCCTACCTTTATCAAAACTCTTTTTTTTGTCGAGGGGAAACAGGTTGGGAAAAACTAGATCTGCTATGAACTACTCCTTCTGTTCACTTTACTTGTCCATTTTGGACTTGTACACCCTTAAGAAACAATGATTATATGATTAGTTTACCACAATACTCATATTAATGGATGTGTAGTCTTAGGTCTTGGGAAATGATTTTGGGGGAATAAGTAATTAATGTTGAGGGTAAAATAGGAAAAAGATAATTGTCTTTTCGTGATACGTTGAAAGTGACAAGTAAAAGTGAATCAATTTTTGAAATAGTGGACGAGCAAGGTGAACTGATGCAGTACTAGATATATGTCATTATTGTCAAATCTAATGTTCATACTCTGATATCATGCACTTGCCTTATACCTGCATTCTCTAGGCAAGATTGCATGCCAAAGCCTCCTTCTAGAAATTGTTTTAGGGACTATTTGGTTATAATATTTTGACCATCCATGCTTGCAGTAGTAGTGTAGATGTAAAATCTGACTCTGTAGCTGATGGGCACCAATCGGATAAGAAACTTAAAAAGAAGAAGAAAAAGAAGACGAAATCTCAGGACGACTGTTTGGTAAACAAGGATCTTCCTGTTCTGCAAGAGAATGAAATGAATAGACAATCCGTGGATGTTGAGGACAAGAGTCTGAAGGTCAAGTCTACTGTAATAAGGACCTTGTCTAATGGGTTGACCATTGAAGAGCTCGCTGTGGGTGAACCTGGTGGAAAATTGGCCGCTCCAGGAAAGAAGGTAATTTAGTTGAAAATTTATAGATATCTCGAACTATGAATTTAGGCGACTTTACCTCAGGAAAACTAGAGTCTAAACTTTTTCTGCTGTTCGAACTGTTGCACAGATCAAAGTTCATTACACCGGCAAGCTAAAGGAGAATGGGCAGATATTTTACACAAATATGGGAAAATCTCCATATAAATTTCGTCTAGGTATTCACAGGACTCTTGGAAGAATTTATTTTGTTTTGATGGACTTTTGTTAAACTCTGATTTTCCTTTTTATTGTTTGAAGGTGATAAAGACGTCATAGAGGGATGGAACCTTGGTCTTGCTGGTAAGGATGGCGATGAGTAGATTTGATATGTCCTTAATTCTTTTCTTTAGTAGCTGCAGCTGCTAATATAATATTGTGTCTTCCATAACAGGCATGCGTGTGGGTGATAAAAGAAGGCTCACAGTCCCACCATCAATAGGGTATGCTGCATATTTATTTTCTGAATTTATTTGAAGTCACGAGATCCCTCTCCCTGCTTCCCCTCAATCCTTTTCTTTAAAACTTTTTCTTTATTACTGTCCCAATATAAGTTCCTCCTTCCAGAATCTTGACTCTGCTACTGGGTGCACATTCTGATGAACATGTAACTTCCCTTTCTAACTTTGATTAATTCTTGCTATTCCTGTTTTTGCAGCTACGGGAGTGAGGGATCTGGGGAGAATATCCCACCAAACTCATGGTTGGTGTTTGATATTGAATTGATTGGAGTCCGTGGATAATTCAGCTTAGCTCATCATTCCTGGAGGGAAAGTCATCTATGCAGAATTTATCTTTTCCTCTTGAAATTTGAGACTTGAACTGTCTATTGATATTGGCACTGAGGCATGATTTGGACAGAGAGATAGAAACTACAGGCACTTTCTTCATTACCAGGATGGAGTGGCTAATACTAAAAAGGCAAAACTTTTCATAATTTTGTGTAGTATTTTGTTTGCCTGTGAAAGAAAAGGAAAATGGGACAAGCCAGCCCCCAACCTTTCCAGGTGGGGATTTTTGCATACCTGGCTGTGTTCATGATTCTCTAATAGAAAATATATGGTGAAAGGATTTTTGCATACCTAGAGATTGTATGCATTGAAGGATGAGACATAATCTCCGTAAGATATTTCAACTGATTTATAGTATTCAATTTCCAGTATTCATGTAAAATAAATGATTTTTCTTTCGTATTTTTAAGTGGTTGGTAAGTAAGAAAATATTCCCCCAAAAGTCCTTGCATAGGGAAATACAATGGGTTGTTCAGCGCTACTTCTTGAACTTATTTTTCTTAGAGAATATTTTTCAAAAATTTGATGTTGCTTAATTGGAAAATATTTTCCTCCAAGACACTTGCCGTATAATAGTCCATGCATTAGTATTATTCATTACCCAACGACTTTTGCGTTATTATAACAGTTATTGTTAATCCTTTAACAATCTCGGCACTATAATCTCAAATGTCATTAACTAGATTATAAATCAAAAGATCCCTTATTGCTAAGACCAATAGTTTGATTTGTACAACGGGAGACATAGTATTACATTGTTCCTTTTTGTTATTTGTGTTTCACACAATCAGAAGAACAATGCTCCATTCACTTTATGCCAGTTGAGAGGAATTTCTGGTTGAAATAAGCTTCAATTGCTGCAAATATGCTCATTGCCAGTTGTTTAGGGCGAACAAAAGAAGTGAAAAATAGTACTGGGTAGCACTTTACTGCATAAGTTATACCTTCTTAATACCTACAACCCTGCTAGCAACAGACATGGACATAGACAGAGACATCTATAGAATATGTTTAGACATGACAAAAATAAGCAAATAAAAGAAAGGCCTTTGAACAACCAAACAAACAGGACAAAATGAAGCTGATTGAGGTCTAAGATTCAATCTTCAACAGAAACCTCAAAAATAAGATCTCTTTAAGTTTACACTGTCATTCTTGCTGAAAATGCTGATTGCCTGTACATCACACAATATGCATCTCTAGGTTTCCTTTTCTACTTCCCACCCAGGTATATACTCAAAATATCATCCTCTGCTTTAGCCTCTGATTTCATATTTTGCGAGTCAAGTTCAGGCTTGACCATAAAGCTTCTAGCCTCGTGTTCTGGAATTTCACTGATAAATACAAAGTTACCAAATAAAGAAATCAGCATCAAGGAAAGAAAACAAGGAAGAAGTAAGGACAGAGCAATATAAGCAGTTCAATATATTAAGGAAATTAGAAATATGACCAGACCTGTCTGGAGCTTCTGCCTTGGTTATCAAAGTGAATTCATGAGATGTGAGATATAGACAGAAACTTCTCAGGTCTTTTTCTTGGCAAAATTTAGACAGGTGGCACAGGAAATCATTGAACTGCTTTGGTTCCTATGCAGGTAAAATTGATGTTGCTATGTTAGTTTGTTTGGGCGCGTGGCACAGACATTTGATATTTAACTATAGCACAAAGAGAGAAGACCAGATAACATACCTGCTCAAGGATGCAACCTTTGCGTAGAGCCACTAAACATTGCAATGCTTTATGAAATGTATCTCCTTCACAAGAATTCTCCACAAGATCAAAGATCTTATTTTTCATACCCTGAATGGCCTTACTAATCCATTTTGGATTATCTCTTCGAGACATCATCTCCTCAAAGTCTTTGACAGGATTAACGTCTCCAACTTTCTCAACTTCTGTTTTGGCTGAGTATTCCATTGAGTCTATAGCTTTGACATCAGCATCTTTGTCGAACTCTTCTCTTTCCTCATCTGATCCTGAAAGTCTCTCTTTTATTCTTCTTGCTGATTTTTTCAGCTGTGCATTAATTATATAATAATTGGTAAGGCAGAAGCCACCATAGTTGGACTATTCTAGAAAAGTCCAATTTGAATAAAGGGATGAATATTGAAAGTTACCTTTGGATTATCTTTTAGTTCAAAAGACCTACGGAGTTCCTCTATGATGGACTTGTTTCGAGAAAGAAGTTCAACATCAGGTTCTGTTATCTTTCTGAGGGTTTCATCAAGTGGAGGAACAGCAGCATCTGGATGCTTTGACTTCAGGTTAAGATAGCGGTAGTAACGCTGGATATTTGTACTAATTGATTAGAAACTGATAGTGCAAAAGGCAATTATGGAGCAAAATTAGGATTCTTAAGTTATGATTTTTTTTTATTTCATATTATTATTCAGAGAGTTCATAGATAAGCAGCACTGTTTATAATCTTAAAACCCAAATCTACAAAGGTTTCTATCACCAGCATCCTGTTACGCACATTATTAAGCTGAAGTACCACCTAGGTCCCATTATCAACATATATTTAATATGAAATGATTAATCAAATCAAGTTATCCACCTAAGCGGTGAAAAACTGTCAATACCAACTTAACGATAATTACAACTCAGCAACAATGTCAACAAGCATCATAACAACTTACTTTTAACCAAATTCGGCGACAGAAAGAAAGTTTGAAATGTTAATGCATCACTTTGCTACGATGACCATGACCAACTGGCAAGAAAATATCCTAAATTCAGGCAGCTCTTTACAAAATTAGTTTAATTATGTTCCCAATGAGTGATCGAAGTGCAAAGGTAAATGTAGTTTCACACTTAATATTTGAACAATATTCTGCATGACGCCATACCTCTAGAACAGGATTAGGTGTAAAGTCAGGTGGTAACACTTCCTGTTTTCCAGGTGGTGCAAGATCCAACATCTGAACCAATTTATCTGCTGCATCTTGTTGCTTTTCATTTGGCTGCATTGATGAAGGCAGATTGCTGAAAGAAGGAAACTGAAACTCCCGAACATCCTCAGCAAAGGGAAGAATATTGAAGTAAAATGAATCAGGCTGCAAGCAGTGGTCAATGAGAATGTCAACAATCTAAGAGTGGAATATCCACTAAAAAGAGAAAACAGAATAATCAAGAGGTGAAAATTTAAACCATACTTACAGTATTATCCTTGTCAGAGACATTTGGTGTAAGGACCCCAACAACAACATTACCCTGCCCTTGCCTCCATACACATCGGACAATTGCTACTTTGTTCATTTCCTTCATTGCCCTTGCCAAAGCAGAAAGTGCAAGGATGGCTTTTTTGTTGCCAGGTTCGGCTATGAAGTTATTTACATCTTTAAGGTAGTAATGCCTGAGTAAGTAGAATATGACTATGAAGATTGGAAAGATAAACGGCACAAGACATTCCCACCTATCCAAATATTAACCTGAAAAAACTGTGTATAGTATTCAAGAAACTAAAATTATACCGCATTACGTTTGAAGCATCTGTGAATCCTAGTAGCTTCACACTTTTCTCTGGTTTGAACTTTACAGCCTCCAACTCAGCAGAGGATATAGGAACTACTTGAGGTCCATATTGAAAACCTTTAATCCTCTGTTCTGGTGGCACAACTTTATTAGGGTCTTCTATGCTTTTATATTCGTAATCAACCTTGATTTCATGAGTAGCAAATTTATCAGTGGAAGGAGCCTTATCGGAGTACTTTTTCAGGGTAGGAAACTTCTCTTCAGATGTTTTCTTGTAAACCCATACCTAATAAAAAACAATTATTAGTTCCTTTTTCTTCTGAGAAAGATAAGGTTAAAAGAATTTTTATTAGTAACTAAACATCCACATCAAACTGTCTCCAAAATAGAATAGGAAGGGAAAGAAAAGGAAAAAGAAACGTGCACATATGATTAGCAAATTAGGGACCAAAAAGGATATACATCAGGTGTATACTTTTAGTTACCCCAACTTGTTTGGGATTGAAGCATAGTTGTCGTCGTTGCATACTTCTAAAGTTACCATCTTACTCGTTTTCTAGACTACTGTAAAATCCCTACAATCCCCATAGATTGAAATCAGATACAACAGTTTCTAGATGAGAGTAAACTATCCAATCTGATTATCACAATATCTGCTGATTGTGTAAATATGAAATTCCGGGAGGATAGTTTTATTGACCCTAGTATTGATGGTACTGGATATTTCCCTCTTATATAAATCTGTCTCCAAATCAGCCACACTTTAGCTGCCTGACACCATGATAAAATACTACCCTAGACCATGTCCCTGAGATTTGATAAAAAAAAATATGATAGACTCCTGAAAAAAGTCACAAAGAGGTAATGCAAAAACATAATCAGTCAAGATTCTTTAGGAAGGAATGCACATGTTATCACTAAATGCTCACTTCACTTGGACATAATTCAATATAAACCAAAGAAGAAGAAAAGAAAAGATTAAGAAAAGCTATTTCATTAACAGAAGAAAAAGGTAAAGAATCAAAATTGAAAAGAATTGAGTAAATCAGCATAAATTTCTTAATTCTCACCTTGATCTTCAATTGGGCACTAATTTCAAAATCACCTCTGTATATCGTGACTGGCGATATATTACGAGTTCTAAGTGCACCTAATAAAGAAGTTGGACTTTCCACATATACTACTTTTGAGGAAGATTTATTCGAGAATACTGACATTAGAAAATCATTTTCTTCCATAATTCTCCTATTTGTTTCCCAATCTTGTTTCATTCTGACAATTACACAGTCCATCTTCATGCCTTGTGCTGTCATCTGTGTAGCAATGGTGTTTACTTGATCTTCCTTTGTTCCTTCAAATGGATCTTTGATGAGAGAAAGAGCATTTGTAATAAGGCAAAGACGTTTCTTTGCCTTGTTGGTTTGTCCAAACTTCTTAATGAGCATGTCCATACCAACAACAATCGCATCAAGAACTAATACAGATAGTTAAAGAATCAAGAACTCAAGATCATCATGAGCACATAAGAATAGCACTGTTAAAAAGAGCCAGCGCACAGGCTACAAGTTTACAATAGAACTAAATCAGTGCAGAAACATATTCCACAGCCAAAAACACATCCTACGGAATGAGAAAAGCTATTATGCCTCATACAGCCTACTCTATTCATGGAAATCCTCATTTGTAGCTCTAATAGATATTGACTTATAATGTTTTCTTTTGAAGCCTGATTTTGGTTACCACCAACACTTAAAGTTGTTGCACGAGCATGCATTTTAAGTGAATCATAATAGAGTGAGGCAGATGAATTGATATAGAGGAATAAGTATATTGAGGGAAGACAGAAAGTGACTCGAACAACTGAACAAGGATTGCATGCTTAACAACTGTACTAGTCTGAACTATCACAACCCAGTAATCATAGAGGATACAATCTCCAGGAACACTTCCTCGTGGAAGTTTTTGCAGAGCATCAACAAGATCTTCATCTACAACTTTGATATTTCGCAGAACTGTCACGTGTTCATATCCTCCTATTTCCTCTTTCAATTCATTCTTGGTATCTGGGAAAAAATACATATACAGGTCATCTGATAAAATTCCAACCCCAATGCTAAGAAACAGAATTTTTTACCGCAACAAATTCCAGAAAGAGTCGGGTAATCATATGAAAATGATATGGACAGGCCAGTCCAACAACCCGTTCTCCTCTATTAAGAAAGGGGAACAAAGGACACACAGTGTGTCTGGTATGACAAAAAAGGCTTTCATTGACGAAATAGGTTGATTAACTTGAACTTTGAAAAGTATTTTCTACCAAAAGTGCAAAAATGATTTCATTTGCTTGTGGATGAAAGTCATTTTCCTTTACTATTATCCAACTCTTAGTTTATGTCATTTCTTTCAACTAATACTAAGACATTGTTGTCAACTTTTAATACGCAAAAGTATCACCAAAACATTATGCTCATGCTCTATTCGGTTAAGTTTGAAATATTTAGGTATCAGGTAGAAGTTAAATAACAATCCTTCAATGAAGATAAATGTATTACAAAGGAGAAATATACCAAGAGACACATAAATTTAGCATTATTAGGTCAGTTAACCAACATCAAGCTGAAGATATGAGCAATTTTGTTATATAAAAGAGAGTACAAAAATGGGAGGGAATAACCTCATAAGATTCACTCTTAAAGAGGTAAACACAAAAGATGGCTAAACTTGTGTCACACAAATTCTCTTCCCCAATATATATATATATGAAAAATCAGGGTAAACCACTAACGAGCTCCCCCTTCACCCGAATTTTATGAACTAGCTCCACCACAAAAAATTTAACAAGTTGAGTCTCAACCTCCTCCATAAAACCCCCAATCGGTTGAATCCTTCACCTTATACTATGACGATTTGTTCCCAATTATATCCAACCAAACACCAGAAAATAATTTTGAAAAAAAGTGACTTGCGGATAGAAAAACACTTTCCACTAATGTGTGAAAATTTTACTCCATATCAAATACATCAGCAGCCACTATGCAAAAGACTTACCTGCAGTTCCAAATAAGACAAACCCCACTTCATCATATCTGCTGAAAACCAGCTACATACACCAAAAATAGGACAAATGTGACATTTTTCTTAACGAGTATGTCGGAAATTTAAAATTCCAAACAAAAATTGAAACCAGAAGAAACCCAAGTGGCAGCATGGTACCTTCTTCTGTATCAACAGTGAGCAAACTTTTTCAATCTCAGGTAAAACTGAGTGCATGGAAGGACCCACATCAATTACCAACACTACCGCTTCCTGTTCACCAAAAAAACTCTCAGTTGCAAACCCCAGAACTAATTTTAGTATCTAGTACCAAAAATCTAATCTTTTTTCAAGAATCAAAAGGAAGTGATTCAGTGAAGCACAAATTGAGGAAATAAATAGTGGGTATGGAAAAAAAACTGAAATTTACTACCTTATTACGGGCCATTAGAAGGAAAATGAGCGTTCAGGGCTGTTTGGTTCTTCTTCTTCCCGCGCCCTTAGTTAAATACTTCGCAGTTCCTCAAAACTTGCACTGGAATTTTCACATAGTGCTTCTCCAATTAAGGATTTGAAAATTCAAGAAAGGGAGAATTCACACGTTGGCACCCCTTTTTTCTTGTTAAGTCTCTACTTTCCACATAAGTTATAAACTTGTCATTTTGTATCCCTTGATTACCCACTCGAGTAAAACGTGAGACATCTGATTAATGATAGAAATTTTAATATAAATTATATTAGTTTACTAATCCTTTTATTTTACATAGCACTCTTTGTCTTGATTAGCTAGCATTTGGACATAAAAAAAAATTAAAATAGATTTTTGTGAAGTTTGATTTGAAGTTGAAAATGTATTTTAACATAATTTTTTTAAATATAGTTTACTTTTTTAAATACAATAACATGAAACATGACTTATATCATAAGTTTTTTTTAAACTATTAAAAATATTCAACTATACCAAATTTACATACTTATTGATCTTAATTCTTATGTATGGAAAAACTTCATTAGTATCGTTCATTATTAGTTAATTCAAGACCCGACTCTCAATTAAACACAAATAAAAAAAAGATGTGTGGGGGGAGGGGGTAAATTATGGATTAGTAATAGGTCATAAACAGATAAGTACTTTTCTTATATATAAAATGCGAAAATTTGGAGTAAGTTTTGAAATGTTAAAATAGTTTCAACGATCATATTTTGAGCAAAAGGAGTCTGGAGATTTTGAGATTTGAATATTTAATTTAATTGACTATTAATTTTTTTTAAAATCAAATTAATATTTATGTAGCTATGAAAATTTATCAACTAAAAGTGAAATAAAAAAATATAAAAATTAAATTATTTTTCAAAGTATTTTCTAAAAAAATATTTTCATTCAAGGTCATAACTAAAGACAATAAAAATTGTGATATTTTTCTTTTTCCCAAGAAATCTGCTACCTTTTTTTCAGTCACTTGGGTCTGCCTTTGCGGGGAAAAAAAACATGTCTTAATATAAAGGGAAAAAAAAGTTGTTTCATACTCACTCGGTCCACTTTTAATTGTCATATTACATTTTTTATAAGTTAATTTGATTAATTTTTAAAGTTAAATTAGATTACATTAATTCGATATTTTAAACAAAACAAGATTAGATATTCAAAATTATACGAAAGTATTATAAATTATAATTTTTTTATATTAATATAATCATATATTTATATAAAAGAGAACCCTAGGCCCGCCTATGCGACGCTACCACAAGCTAGAATTTCTTTTAAATTTATTTATTTCTAAAAATAACCTTCCCCTTTCATGAAAAGATGTGACTTTTATGAAAAGTTGTGACTTTTATGAAGAGTTGTGATTTTTACGAAAAGTTGCGACTTTTATGAAAGGTTGTGTCTTTTTCGAATGGTTGTAATTTTTCCAACGAGTTGTGACATTCCCGATAAGGCACAATAAATATTTGTTCACGCTATCTTTTATATTTTATAAATAGAGGGATTTCATCTCATTTTAAAACAATCAAAATTCTGAACTTCTTCTTCTGTACAATTAAATATTATTTTTATATTAATACACTGCTAAATAGAATCGTTCTATCCTGAGAGAATTTATTCCTTTAAATCTCGGGTACTATAGGGGAATAATTTCCTTAAGGGGACACCGTGCATTCAATGAACATGATTTTTTTCCTTTCTGTTTCATTCTATTATTATAGATCTTGGTATGTTTGTTTTATACTTTGTTGTTTATGTTTTTGCAAAGTTATTGTTATAAGTATTTGTTAGTACATATTAAATAACACACGTTAATTGAGTATTCATGCAAGTTTTCTCTACTGAAATTGTAGTTTCAAATTGAACTTCATCACTCTAATATGTTGGTTTTTAAAAAACACCCAAATAAACTTAATAGTTTTATGTAATATTTTCCCGTTCAAGTATATATAATAAGTTGAATTATTGTCCTATATAATACATTCTCTCTTTAATTCATTTTAATAATTATTTATGATACATTTAAATGAGGAACTTTAAAATGCTATATGTAAGGCAAACAATATGGCTGAACTTTCTACACGTTAGAATTAGAATATTTGTTCACTTTTATCAGTCTTTTAGGGGTTGTTTGGTGTGAAGGATAACTTAAAATAGTCCTGAGATTAAATTATAGTGCCACTTAATTTGTTGTTTGGTTGGCAAGTCCGGGATAACTTATCCCGGGATTAATAATTAGTACCGAGATAAGTTATCCCTTCCCATGGGTGGTATAGTAATCCCGGAATAACTTATCCCAGGATAAAATGAAAAAATGACAAAAATGTCCCTTTAAACACTTTTTATACATTAATTTTCACATCCATGAAGGGTATTTTTGTAAACTTATATGTTGTTTTTAAGATTTATTATTTTGAATACAACAAATCAAACACTCAATAAAAAACAATCTTAGCATAACTTATCCCATCATAACTAATTTCATCATAAGTTGAATTCAAACTAAACGAGTCCTTAAAATTTATTTATCCCTTCACCAACAAATATTAGAAAATTAGGTTCATTTGATTCCCCAAAAATATCAAATAGTAACAATTCTTGGAAGCAAAAGGACAAATTATAAAATCAAATTTAAGATGATTGATTGAAGGATAAATGATAAGATGTTATAATTATCATCTTCCTTTATATTATCAATGTTTGTTACTACGTAATCTTATATGTACAATAATATAATATTTTAGTTTTAATAACTGATAAATTTTAAGTATTATTTAATAAATTCCTTGATATTAAATTCTCGCGCAAGGCGTGAATTATTTTATTAGTGAAAAAATATATCATAAAATATTAATCAAAGTGAGCGGGACAGTAGAATGAAATTTTAAGAAAACGAGGTGTCCATGTGATAATTAAAAATCAAGATGCTTACTTGTCATTATGGGAAGCTAAAGGAATATCCACAAACTTTTCTCCTTTTTCTTCTATTAAAACTGCCAAATGCTCAAAAAAGGCACCAATTTTTATTTTATCTAAGGATTCAAGAAAAGGGATAAGAGAAATAAAGCAGCTCTAATTCTTCCTTTCTCAGTAATGGCATCATTAAGTAGCCACCATTTTTACCCTAACAAGTTCTCAAGTAAAATATACACTAGTAAATCTTCTTTCCCCCATTTCATTGTTTCTTGTAAGGAGCAGCAGGATGAAAACACTAAACAAGTGGGTCGCAGGTATTCCCTTCCAACCCCTGTCATCAAAATGTTTCCTTTTGATGGGCATAATACTGAATCTAGCTCGTTGGTGTATGCAGGGAAATAATACTAAGAAGCAGTGAAATTGCACTTCTTGGAGCCCTCTTCAACTTCAGGCATGTATTCTCCTTGCTGCATTTTTTCACATTCAAATATTTTGATTACTCAAGTCTTTTAGAAACAAATCTAGTAACCCCTTTTCCAAGATTTAACAATTGTTGCTATAGTCGAGCTACTCATTAAAATTTTAGGAATTTCTTTTGTTGATTTGAGTAATTTGTACAGAGATGGATTTCTGATCTGTGGGGCATTAGTTTTCTGTTTGCCCATAGATTTTGAAGTTGAAACTTGAAAATTTGACTTCTTGCAATTGTGTTTGGACATTTATTTTACTAGAAAAAAATTTGAAGTTTTATGACGGGAAGTAACAAAACCCCCAATTTGAATATTAGATTTTGTCAAATTTCATAAAGATAACTTTTCAAAACATATGGCGAAACGCTAGCTTAGAAAAAGGTGATTTGAGTAGAAAAGATTGAATCTTGTTTTTGTGATGCAGTGGTAAAAAGCCAAATTACTTGGGAGTTCAAAAGAATCCACTTGGTTTAGCTCTTTGTCCAGCCACTAACAATTGTGTTTCTACTTCCGAGAACATCAGTGATGCTACTCACTATGCACCTCCTTGGTAACTTTTCTTTTCCCTCTGTAATCTGTATGTTTTATGTTTGGTCTCTATCTCTATCATTGATAAATGGTTCACGTAACGAAAAGTAGTCGACTTTCTATGTGGTGATGAGATGATGCTTCACGTTTAGTCTAAAGCAGGCAGTATATGTGTGCACATGGAAATTGTGCACATTAATATGATAGCTACTAGTTGACATATGAATCACAAGTGCCCTCCCTTCTTTGACCATTTCTCTTTGACTAGAATCACAATGGCTGATCTTGTGTGTAAATTAATTAGTGCGTGGCCCAGCATGGTCCTGGGTAAGATGCACTCCATCTAAACTATCAAAAACTTACATGATGTTACAGATAATTTTCAAGATGAAATGGATGTGTTAAGATCCTTTCTATCCAAGAATCAGTATGCTCTTGAATATAAACATCTTTTTTTTTATAACCGTGGTGTGAACTTCATTATAAGCATCTTGGAGGACTGTGCTTTTAGAATAGTGATATCAATATGCTACCCCGACAAGGTCTTACTATTTTCGTCAATGACAGTAAGGAAAGGAATATGATAAAATTGGGATACTGTACAGAGATGGTAAAATTTTGGTGCTTTGATTCTCAGGAACTACAACCCTGAAGGGAAACGTGGTAATGTTAGCCAAGAAAAGGCAATGGAGGAGCTACTTCAAGTGGTAACGAAACGAGTCTTAAAACCTGTTTCTCATCATAACAAATAGTTGAACATT
The DNA here is from genome assembly GCA_029582725.1 of Solanum chiquidenum. NCBI lineage: Eukaryota > Viridiplantae > Streptophyta > Magnoliopsida > Solanales > Solanaceae > Solanum > Solanum chiquidenum. The sequence continues at coordinate 14,224 of JAJOOS010000997.1, read as the reverse complement.
ATATTTCACATACCAACCTATTGATCTGCATCATTTTGAAGCTAAAATCAACAAAACCAGACAAGTCCTCTCCAAGAATAATGGAGAAGAAAGACGATTATGTGCGTGTGGAATATGAAAGTCCTATCTTGGGGGTAAGTGTGTCAAAGTTCTAATTGCTCAGTTACACAACCATCATTTTCCTCAGCCACTAATGAATAAGTAGACGTTTCTACAGTTGGTAGATGATGTCGAGTTCTGGTTCCCTCCAGGCAAGAAATCAATTGTACAGTATAGAGCAGCATCTCGCATGGGGAATTATGACTTTGATGCTAATAGAAAGCGGATCAAGGTATGACTGACTATACATACTATTTGCTGTTCTTGTTCTTTCCAACCTCTTTTAAGTCAATGGCTAATCCGGTCATCTAAAACAGGCGCTGAGATTGCAACTAGAGAAGAAGGGATGGGCATCAGAGGACACAGTCTGAACGGCATGATCTTCACAAAGGACACATATATTGAGCTTCTTAATAGAACAGATGAAATGACACCAATATTATTTCTAGGCAACATGTTAGCATTTGACACCAACTGGTTAACATTGGTGACTTGGTGTGGGTTGTAATTTGTATGCCTTGCTCTTTTCATTTCATCAAGAAACGATGCATCATCCCATTACTTTACTTCCCAGCACTCAAACACGAAATTAAGATTGATGGTTATTAGGTTAATATTTCGCCACTATTATATTCTAACAATCATCACTTCAATAATTATAAAAAAAATGATAAATACTAACTTGACAGTTTATTAAACATACAATTTAAATTAAAAGGGTACATATAGTGTTAATAATAATAATAATAATACATAGATGGTACGTGTGTGACATATCCACAATTAAGTCCATCCCATAATAATATTGATTTGTGACGCAAGATATTTTTCTTAGAAATCAATCAAACATTTTATACTGTAAAAAAAGTTGGAAGACGAAAGCCAAAAAGAGAGAAGGGGGCCGGGCCGGACCATGGGCGATCTACTCTCATGGCTTCTTTCCTTCTTCCTTCTCGTTGCCGTTCTCGCCATAGTTCTCTACCAGGTTTATTCAATTAGTATCTCTTTGCATTTACCCCTTCTTCTGTTTTGAAATCTTTTGGCTGTTGAAATTAATTTTCGTTGATGGACGCATATCTAATCCTGAAATCCATATTTAATTCAATTGCCCTAAGTGTAATTCTCGATTTCCTAAACTATAGATTAGTCTGCTTCATTAAAGAAAACTATATATTAGTAATGAACAACCAATTATTTCTGCTTAAAGTGTCAATAGTACCTAGACTGGAAACATACTGAATTTGCCTAATTTCACATAGAGCCCCTTAATGTAATTCACATTAAGACTTAATCAAACAATCCTCAGACTCTAATTTGTTGAAGAGAAGCTTAACAAACCATGTCAATCAAGAAATGTTTGTTATCCCAATTTTTTTTTCGTGTAAGTTAGTATTGTTAGTCTTATTGTCTTTGTAATAATTGACCTGGAAATCCATATGTGACAAATGTCTAGTGTTGAGTCTACTGATCAAAGTTCCTAGGCACAATGTTGTTAACCTTGAATCATTAGCTGCTCACATTTTTCTACTCAATGTTCTCCTTTCTATTTATATTTTTAGGGTCAATAAATATTGCATTTGGACTTATTTAACTGCAGGTCATGTGCTTGGCAGACCTTGAAAATGATTATGTCAACCCTTATGATTCTGCATCCGAGATTAACATACTCGTGGTTCCAGAATTTGTTCTTCAAGGAGCACTATGCTTCCTGCATCTTGTGATGGGACATTGGTTAATGTGTCTGGTCTGTCTCCCGTACTTATATTATGATGTCAAAGTGTAAGTCTTCTAATGAAGTATGTAGAACTGCTAACTCTTTCCTGCTGTTTGTTGTCATTGGCATCGTAAAATGGTCTGACAATGGATGTTAACCTTTTGATTAGCTATACTGATCGTCGCCACTTGCTAGATGTAACTGAGATTTTCAACCAGCTACCATGGGAAAAGAAGATTCGGTTGTTTAAGCTTGGATACCTTGGGATACATCTTGCCATTTCTATAATCTGGTAAAGTGTCAATGATGAGTTGTTCTTGTTTTTTTTTCCCTTCAATCTTCATACAAACTGTTCCACTTTTTTAGGTACTTGTTCTCCTAATTTTCCTTATCTGTTTGTCTAATGTTGTATGTGATTATAGTATGATCTGGAGCATTGTGGTGGAATGAATAATGAGGAATTGCTGATCTCACCAAAGTTCCCTAGTTCCTCTGTCTGCTGCATGGCATTTGCATAAGTAAAAAGATGGAGGGCATTAACTTGGTGCGCTTCCTTCAACCTGTCCAACATGTTATCTTTCTCTTCGTATAACCAATATTGGCTCTCACAAGAGCTATTGCTCATCAAGTTTTCTTGCTTTCTTTTAAATATTATATCCTCGTAACTTCAACAAGTAGTGTTTTGTTACTGTGAAAAAGATGGAGTATAGTTACCTCTTCAAACCAGATACACTTTCATTTTTTCACTCTCTTTTACTTACTCCTCCTTATATCAGAATGTAATGGTGGTTCTACTTGTCCCTTCAAAATTGCACTTTGTCTCAGGCTCATTGATGAAAGGAATCTTGCTGATTGGATGGCCTAGAGAATTTAATCCAATTTAAGGAAAGGATTGGTTGTCCTCAACTAGGGAAAACATATTGACAGTAGACTATTAAGATACTACTGATGCTATTTATCTTTTTACCTTGTGATACTCTTTCTTCTTTCTCACAACCAACTGATATTGTTCTTGAATCTTTAACAAGTTCAACATCAAGTCATATAAGCTTGACAAAACTTTGATGTAATATCAATTTGGCTTGATAATGTAAATCAGCTCAACCTTGAACTCGAGCTTTATGTTATATACTTGTTATACATATTTAGTAGCTCAATACACATTTCCATTTTAGCATAATATTATTAGAAAAATAATAGCTACAGAATTTGAGATGCAAGGTTTTTCTGAAACTACCCAAAAGAGAGTAACAATTTGAGTGTAACTACAAACCTTCCAACTTTTTGACCAAACGTGTTTAATGTTAAAGCACTCAAAAAGTTTCCTACAACTAAGAATCTGCAACTACACCATAATCATAGATGCTCTTCAGATGAAACAACAGATTCTATCCTAACAAAAGTTATTGCCGATCAAACAAGTTATACTATTCAGGTACTGCGTATGAAGTGCTTCAAAATCTGGGAATGAATTCACGTAGAGGGATCAGATTACTCTCCTTGCAATGATATGTTAATATCTGTAGTAGACTTTCTTGAATCTTGAACAGATGGCATGGTGGTCCAGTGATTTGGTTGAATGGAAGAAGAAATAACATTTTGAGTTCCAGCTCCAGGAACATTTACAGTGTGTGCATTGGAACTTCTAGGCTCCATATTAGAGCTATGGGGCACAGCAGGAGAGAGCGTTCCATAAGCTATTGCTTTGGGTTCTGCTTTCTGTTTCTTTGGCTTGGCCTCTTGGTAGTTGCTTGGTAGAAAACTTCCCACTACAACCTAGTATATATTGAAAGGGCAAAGAACTTAAAGAACAAAACTGAGTACTCTCAATCTCTATAAATAGGAAATTTTATTGTGCGAAAATGTCATGCCAAAGATTAGAAAATAGTTTACCTGGACGGGACTAGCAGCTATTAGCAGTCCTGCAAGTGTACCTCCGACAACACGACCATCAGGACTTGCCAAAGAAATGCTCATTCCTCCGGTTCTGCTAGTAGTACGAGAACCCCCAAACTCTGTTGGAGTAAAGGATCCAGACAAAGAAAGGATTTCAAATCGACCCTACACGACAATATTGCACAAGGAATTTTGATCATTCATCAAATGTAATGGAGGACACCAAAGCAGGAATGAGGCTTATCCTTTTTTCCCTAATGTAATGGACAGCTGCACCTCAATCCCCAACTAGTTGGAGTCAGATATATGAATTCTCAATATTCGTTCAGCTCCATTTATGAACATTATATTCAACTACTCATCAATTTGTGTTACAAATATTTGAAGACGGTGAGATAATTCTTGCAAAATTTTAATTTCTGTCCTGTTATCATTTCTTCGCCTATCTATTATGGACATTTCTCACAAAGGACATTTATTGGAAAAGAAAAGAAAAATATGGGCCCTGCCTTGCCAAACGTACATCCTTCTCTAGTATGACAAGTTCTACTGAAATTGCTATACATCTCAGTTCATATCTTTAATTGACAAGGTTTGAAGAAAGGGTGGGTCATTAATAAGAAAACTAATAACCACAATGATACAATGCAAATTAGAGTCATTGAATGTCGAACACATAAATGACCAACCTCATAAGTTAAAGTTCCCCCTGATGAATTTGGCTGGCGTAGAGTGACATTTGATATCAAACCAACAGCAGAAATAATGCAAATAGCTCGAGGTCCTTGCTGAGAAAATGAGATTATCTTCATGGTAACATCCTAAACAACCAACAAAAGAGTAAATACGTTTCTGATCTGAAGAAGTAACACAGAGTAATAAACCATAAAGAAGAAGTTAGGGTGGCGTTAATAATTCCCCAGTTAGAAATTCACTAACTGGGAAATGAAAAGGATCACTCCTTTAAATTGAATTCCCAAAAAAGTATGAATTTAAGTAACTATATTTGTAATTTGAAAGGATATAATTTTTTTAAAAATTGTGGAGTTATTCAGTGCATATGGAAATTTGCAATTTATATACAGCCAATTTTCCCCTCACACCAACAAAAACAACCCTATGTGCATATGACCTTTTTTATCAAGCAATTCTCAAATGGTATTTGCAACAACGTTATCATTTGAGATCTAATCCTACACATATATATCTCACAGACTCGGGGAAAGAGCATTGAGAACCTTTTTCGAACATGGTTGACTATATAGAATAATTGCATGAACAACCATATCCAGTTTGAAAATTCACATCATCTGCAAGCACTTAAATTTTGCTAGTCATATGTATGCAAATCACCGATCACACAGCTGAATACAAATGATAGTTACAGAAGCAGAACTGCTAACACCATTGTGCCACTAGGACAATCAGTACAATACTCACTAATACAGTGAAATATCTTAGATTAAAATACAAACACTAGTACCGTTCGCTGCTCAATTTAAAGTTCTAAGTCTTTTAATGAGTAAATAGTTAAGTTTTAAGAGTAAACTATTGCCTTGTACCCCCAGCTGTGATTTGTTAAAACACTGGAACTGTTGGTTGCTCAATTTAAATTGAGGGTAGAGGCCAGGCAATTCTTGAATTATTACTACATCCAAGTATCCTGGATCACTCTTTACTTTTGTCTAAGCAAATTTACTTGATCCCTTTTTTCCTTAAGCAGTTAACTCTTTGATAACCAAAAATTGACAAGACTTGTTCACATCATTTTAACCTTTGCAAATAGTTTTATTAACAATCAACCAGTATCCTTGTACAACCAAACATACCTCACCAGCTTCAACTGTGATCATGTGAGGCAAAAAGTTGCCACCTGTGGAACATGAAATCCATTCACCTACAAGATGAGATGTAGGTGATTAGTTGCAAAACTTGCATTGCTAACTGGAAGCATATCACTAAAGGGAACCTAACCAATGAGGAAAAAAGACAATTATCGTCTCGACAAGGCTAATTAAGTTCTCCTGCCAAAATTCACACTTACTTACATGCAACCAAAACAAAATGCAGGAAAAACAACTTCTTCTTTTTAATATTTTCCTTACAAACCTTAGATTACCTACCTCAGAAAAGCTGGTCGAGTAAATTAAAAAAACAAGAATTATATTTTCTTTTTTCCTTTGCACCAAGAACAAGGGGAAATTTAAGAATCTAGATCATGCTCCCCATTCAAACGGAATCCATGCACATTTCTACCACAGATTTTTTTTGTCGCGAAAGGGTCAAAGTCTATGTTGTTCGGATTCTTCAAAAATGCCGGGTGCGTGTCGGATTCTCCAAAAGTAGGGTATTTTTGGAGAATCCGACACAGGTGCAGCATCAAAGTGAAGGATCCGCACAACTTAGGCCACAGTCCATACAAATCATGCCCTCCTGATGAAACTAATGCTAAATCAATCACTAGTAGTTTATAAAATCAAGTCTCATTATCTTCATTTGGCAAAATGTGGAACAAACCACGAAAAGATGAAAATGAAAGAAGATATAAACTACAGTTATATCAGCTATCATCATGAAATCAAGAATATATGGTCCCCAGAGAACTACAATAATTAGCACTAACTAGCCAAATGAACAATTAATTCAAGCCCCAATTCTCCATAGGAATTTGTATTTAACTTTATTCATATTAAAAACCTCAATAGTACTCCATATCCAAGATTCCAACATTCCAGGTCCCTACTAAAAACACACCAGTTAGAGTCAAAAGACATAAAACTTCTACATTACCTAAATTTTCAGCCCCCACTTTGTTTCGAGGCTTTTTCTCCGAAGCAGGACGGGCAACACTCACTTTCTCCAACAAGAAGTTGCCGGAGGTTGGTGGCGCTGATGCTGAAATAGGCATAGGTGAAATTGTCCTTGTAACTGCCCCATCAGGCCCATACTTCCTAGGACGCCCCCTTTTCTTCTTCTCTGAGCTAATTGGAAAGGCAGTGGCTACCGGAGGGGTTATCACCGCCAATGTTCCGGGTGGTAACGGAGTAGATTCTGTTCTTGATGCCATATGATAGTTTGATGGAGCTTCTGGAGTTATCACTGTAACTCCAGCATTCATAGCTTCCCTTGACTCCATTTTTTTCAGCAGATATTAATGTTTTGCAACTGTAAACAAAACAAAAAGAGTAAAAGAAGTGAGCTTTCTTACATTTACTTCAATGGAAACTCAATTTCAAATCAGAATTAACAAGTACATTGAACAATCAACACAAGATTATATTACATCTTGTAATACTCAACTATGTCGGACTCTTCAAAAATGTTTGATAGATGTGAATTGGATCCTTCAAAAGTAGTGCATTTTTTAAGGAACCAACACGGATAGGGGCATCATTTTTGAAAAGTCCGAACAACATAACTACTCAACCAACATCATTGCACATTTCAAGAAACACATGAAAAAATAACCCCTACTTTTTTCCTTTCTTTGCTGACAAACACAAGATGGCAATTCAACATTTATAAAGAAAAATACAGAGAAAGAACAATATGAAGAGTATATTATAATAGCTTAATATGACTTCTGAAAAAAAAAAAAACCAACATTTTCTAAGCCTTTAATTTTCTATTGACTAAAAATTCAAGAACCAAAGTACAGACCAGAAAGAATGTTCTTGTTGTTTTAAAGATCAGACCATGGCTGGCTATGACTAAAAAAGAAGTAAAAAACTAATCTTTAAACCAAAAAAGCCAAAAAAAAAAAATTAAGCTTAAAACTTGCAAAAACAAACAAGAATTTTTTTCAAACAACAGATTTAAAAACAAACAAACAAAAAAAGAGTGAGAGTGGAGTTTGACTTACACTGTTCTATGTCACAGATCAAAATTTTACAAACTGAAAAAAGAAGGAAAAAAAAAAGAGAGAAAGAAATGATTATATAACCAAAAGATTAATGAAGTTAACAAAAAAAAAAAACTTTTTGGTGGTTTTTAAGAAGTAAAAAATGGCTGTTTCCCGGCCGGAGAACCAGTTTTCAGGTGAGCAAAATTTCAAGAAAAAGACAACATGTAAAACAAAAAAGTGGAAAGCAAATTTCTGAATGCAATGCAAATTCACAAGAAAAACAAAACAAGAAAAGTTATTTATTTTTTCATTTTAATACAATAAAATATTAATTGCACTAAAACCAAAAAAAAAAAATGAAATAATGATTAAGATGAATTTCAAATCCGAGTAAAGAAATTAAAAAAAAAGGGGGGTCATTATGATTATTGAGGAAGGGTATTTTGGTAAAATGGTGATGAAATAATAGGTATTATGGGGAAAAAGAAAGTTTCTTTTTGTAAATTGGATTAAGGCATCTCCAACCCAAACATCAAATTTTATATAAAATTTGATGTCAGCACTATTTTTTGTGTAATCAACTCCAATTTACTGCACCAAATTTTACATCAAAAAAAATATATTTTTCTCTCTCGTCATTATTATATTTTTATTTCTTATTTCATTTATATTTTCTTATTTCATAAAATAAATTCTTTCTAAAACATTCACCATATATAATTCATGGTGAATGTCAATTACTACTTTGTTGAATGTTTATTATTTTCGGTTATTTTTAAGTACATTGTATTATTTGTTTAAAAGTTTATATGTTTGCATTTTTAATTTTTGTGAAGGTTAATTATAGTTATATCCAATTATAATTTATAGTAAAATTAACATAAATTTGTTTTTTTTTAAAAGTCATATATAGAAAAAATAATTTATAAAAAAAGCTAAATTTTATATCTAAAATTAATATTATATAAAAATAATTAAATATATAAAAAAATTAATTAAAATATACAATTTATATAATATTTAATTAAAAGTTTGTATAATAAAATAATATTAAAATATGATGTAAAAATTAGTGTGGATTGGAGCTCAAAACAAATTTGGTGTTGGGTTGGAGATGGTGTAAATATTGTAGAAATAAAAGCTGAAAAAGTGAAATAGGGGACCAAAAGTTTGTCAGAGCAGTCAACCTTTTTTTTGCCGCTGACCTACTTTTTGTCCTTTTTTTCAAACGAATGGTATTTCTGAGATGCTAAATTTATGCCCCTGGAGTATTGAATTAATTACTAAACAATGCCACTGATATTTGATTAGTTGAATTATATCCAATTTGAATAAACATTAATACGTACTTGCTATTTTCTGAATTATAATACTCTTTTCGTGAAAATGGCAAACTTTTTTTTTACCGTACACAAACTTTAATGAATAAATAGACTTTTGATATAAACAACAAAAAATAATTATAAGCGGGACAAGATGAACTTAAAGAAAATACAACAATATTAAGTCATGCTCAAAATAAAGTAAAAGAGAATCAAAAAATAAATAATATGATAATCGAAAAGAAAAAAAAGTAATAATAATAAAAGAATAAAATAATTTAAAAAATAATAATAATTGTATTGATGAGAGAAACTAAACAATATTCAATTACTTGATAAATTTTGAATAAAATGCAAAATATGTAGAAGAGAAATGAGGGTGGGATTACCATATGGAAAATTGAATCTTCACTAATTAGGTGAGAGTTCAGATAGTCAACCAATGAAGCTACTCAGATTCAACACAAAACGATAATGGGTCCCAAGAAGTAGTATCATCAAAGTAAAACACATATGATAAACTATTTTTTTTAATAAGAAAATGTGATATTTTCTCGAGAGTATTGAACTATCACATAAAATGAGAATGGAATACAGTAAAACATTACTAAATTAATACTCGGTAAGTTAATAATTTCTTTAAAATAATATTTTCCTCCTATTTTGATTTGGGCTAATGGAAAAAGTCTCACATTTTGATAAGATAATAAGATAATATATTTTCAGGAGACCCCTATATAAATATATGGTCCCATTAATATTATAAATTAATATTTCTTTAAAAGTACAAATATATCTAAGACAATTTAGTGAAATATGATCCTATCGTGTTTTGTTTTTTTGTTAAAATTCAATTTTAGTTGATGTTCATCTCTAACTTTTGTTATTGTATCCAAAAGTTTCGATGTTGTCTTTTCGAATTGCACCATAAAATTGTGAAGAGTTCTAGATGTGATAAGTGTTTCTTTATGCATCAGTGGTTCCTAATGTATTGTATCATCTTCAACTTCATCAATTTCTTCTAAGCACTAGACATCTGAACATGTATCATTTTCATCTAGGTAATCAACAGGTTATTGACGTCCATTTTATTGCGGTAACTGAGATCATTAATCATGTCATGTATGACGTTTTCACAAGTGGGTTCATTCAGATTCTCTGAATTTCATTCCCCCAACAAATTTTGCAGTGTTGAAAACAATTTGCTATTGTTTCTTTCTAAACATTTGTTGTCCATGTCGGAATTGCAAAATTGATAGCATCCAAAATATTTAGCTTTTTGAGATCCGTTTATCCCACTTTATAGCTTTCTAATATTCTATGATAAAATTGTTATCTCTTGTATTCAGGTTAGTCAAAAATACAGAAACAGAAATAGATGAAATAGACAAAATGATTTTTTAATTCGAGTCCACAGAAACCACTGTGTTTCCTTAAGAAATTTAATCCCCTCACTGTACCCGATGTTGCAGATTAATTCCTTACAAGATAAAACGGATTAACCTGTTAAAGAAGTAGCGGTACCTCAAACTTCAATAACTTCAGCGAACGCAAGAACAACAACAAGAGCACACACAGACTCAGTCGATCGACAATTTTGTTTATGCAAGAAAATGTATGCAGAGAGGAAAAAATTTCAGTGTTTGAAAAAATGAAAAAGACCTCTAATTTATAGCTAGTTGTAGCAAGGAACGCGTCTGTTTAGACCCGTTTTTCCAAGAACGTTGTGTCTTTTGGGAAAACTAACGACTTTTTGGAAGTATTACCGTTTGGGAAAAGTAACGACTTTTCGGAAGAATTACCATTACACGTGAAATTTCAAATAAATTCCGTAGAATTAACAAGATTGATTAAATAAATTTTGTCCAAAAATATTATCAATCAAGCCGAGGCCGAGCAAGAAACGACGACGGCGCGAGGTGCACCTTCTTCTTAACCCTTTAAGAACTAAAGGAAGTGTTTCCTAATATAAGGACAACAATTTCCTTTCTTCTACTAATATGGTAAAAATGACCTTTAATTTGCACTTTTGCAATGACTTTTCATTTTCCCTCCAAAATTGATTCCCCCACTTTCATTGGTTCTTCCACTTTTCATTTTCTCTTTTTATTTCCAATTCACACATTGCTAAACTAAACCCAACAAAAATATGTTGTGATAATACATCTTGGAAGCTCTTATTATTCCAACATCACACAGTTGAATCTCAAAACATTCTTTAAATTAATAAATAGCAATTTATCGATTAAATAATACCTTTATAAAATAATAATATTTCATGATCCACCTATATTAATTTTGTGAGGTTTTAGACTTTTAGCGTAATAGTATCCTCACAAATTATTAAGTATTATTTTCATTTATCTTGGTGGAAGTAATTTTTCACACGTGGGAGACATGCAATCGGATCCACCAAATTATTATTTTTCTTAAATATGGTCATAACTTGAAAACAACAAGAAAACTTGCATTCTCTTTTAAAAGTTTTACGATGTTAGATTGTTCAAATTTACCTTTCAATTCTACGTGACATAAAACTTTACCTTTGAATAAAATCCAACTCTCTACTTTCCTAACACACAACACGTCACTATGATATTGTAAGATTTTCAAGAGTCAAACTTTTAGTTTTTACAGTGAATTTGGATTGTAAAATTTTTGAAATAATATTTAGATGTTTAAATCCAAGTGAAAAATATTATATTATAAATCCAAATATTTAATCGGCGTATAAAATTATAATAGTCAAAGAAAAAATTATTTTAACTTTCGAAATTTAAAAGATATCACATAAATGGAGTAGGTATCTTTTACGGCACCAATGCATATAACTAATATTGAAGAATAACATTATTAAATTGCATTCTTTGTTTTGCTAATACAATATACATTGAATAACTGATAATTACTGATACTCGTCTAATATGAATGATCATACGGTTGATACTCATTGTCTGAATACAATTCTTTTATTAAAACAAACTTTTTTTCCTCAATGTTTTGAAGAGATTAATATTGAAACAACATTTTTTTAAATTAAAATAGCGATAGCAATCAATTGCATAGATTTTGTGAATCTAATTCATAGTGACTTAATCCAAAAGTTACGCACTAAATGACAATTCTCTTAACATTTTTTGGATCGAAAATCAAAATATAAAAACCCAATAGTCAATGAAACTTTCATTGTTTCCTAATAAGTACCCTACATTTTTTCTTGTCAAAAAGTAGGCTACATCAATTTTGAATCACGGGTTCAATCAACAATGATTTTTCAAAATAAATTATGATACATTTCAACTAATCCCGCAAGAGACAAAATTCAGCATTTTAAATTTTATATACTAACAATAGAAAAGGTATTTAAAAAAAGAAGTTAATTACTGATAAATATGATTAGTAATTTACAATATAAATATTTAATAATATACATTAACAATTCAAATAATTAATTTTTTATATCATCAATATAATTTCACATATTCTAAGCATATCCTATTTTTCAAAGTAATATCTTCGTCTCAAAAGAAAAATAATCAAAATAAAAAATTAGAAAGAAAAATAATGATAATAGAGTAACAAGAAACCCTCAATAAATAAACAAACATGTATACTAGTAAACAACGGAGGATAAGATCTCATGTGAAATATTGACTAATACAACTCTCTTCGTACCGTTTTAGTTGATTATTTTATTTGTTTACACATATATTAAGAAATCATAAATAAAAAGAAAATTTTATTAATTCGCACCTTAAAAAACTTTTTGGCAATTTTATAAACAAATGTAAATATTTTTTTAAAAAAATAATTGCAAACGTAATAAATAAAAATTTTAATTAATATTTTTTTATTTAGTAAGATGGACAATTAATATAAAACAACTAATTTTAATAAAATGATCAACTAATATGAAACAAAAAAAGTTCTAAACAACACGGAAAAGACGAGGAAATGAGTGTATTATCCTATAATCCATTTATTTAAAAAAATTGACATCTATACTGATAACCGTTATATCACGTCTCATCACCTCTCACCGTTTTCCTTTGGTAAATCTCTGCCATGTATACCAAAATATAAACAGCATAAGTGAGGGCTCTTCAATGGTATTTCCACATTAATTCAAACAGATGACCGTTTTATCAAATTGTTCCAATTATTTATTTATTGCAATCAGAGGAGCAATGCAAAATCCAATTAAGATACTGAGGGATGAAAAAATCAAAAAGGGAAAAGGGCACTGGTGGGACCGACGAGGCTTTTTGGGGCAGTCATGGCCCACCTTTTGATAAGTTGCTGAAATTTGAGCCTCCTTCTTCCATTAGTCAAAAGCTTAAATTATTGTTATTTTCCCTTTCTTTTTACCTTTTTTTGGGCGGTAGGAATAAATAAATTAGTTAGGCAAAGAAATTCATAGAAAATATGATCTTTTGCACTTTTACAATTACAACATAAGAAAATTATCGGTCTGCATCTCTTGAGTGTTAAATTATTTTTTCTTCATTAAAAAAATAATCATAAAACTAACTTTTTTTATTTTCATATAAGATTAGAAAATCGTCTGTCCATATCAAAGTCGAACTAAGTTGCAAGGGTGTATCCATTTAACACCTCTCAATTCTTTCCATTTCAATTTATATGTAAACTCATTAAATTGAATACGTCTCATATATATATATATAACATTTTATGAGACTATAAAAACTTTTCATTAATATAAAATGGAAAGTTCAAATTAAATTGTCATTTGGCTATCTTTTTTTTTTTTTTAAAAAAAAAGTTGGTGGACCGGACAAGCTTGAATCAAAAGATACTTGACCTTGACTTAGAATATGTTTCATAGTTCCATATTTTAGCTAACGATTGAAGCAATTCAATATTCACATAGACTTACCAGCAAAAAAGATTCTCTCAAAAGTAGCTTTGACTGTTGGAAAAGCAAATCCCCATATTCTTTGGCCTTGGAGGACTCTTACTGAGAACATTGGTTCAATTCACACCACCACATCATCAAAACAAATAAAACAGCACATCTCTCACACCTTGCATGTATACAAATGACTAAAGAAAAAGCGCAGTTCAATGCACAAAGCTCCCACTATGTGCAGGGTTCGAGGAAGAGTCGAACCTAGTTGAGTCTATCGTATGCGAAAAAGGAGAAGACATTGGCTATAAAACCAGATGAGTATAATGCTTTTACTACTAACTAGCATCAAGAAAATCCATTGATACTAGTAGTACTGCTAAATCAAGCATTTGGTAATGACCTTGGCATGTGACAATGGAACGTAACCAGCTCTTCTCTCCTCGAATGAGTACTCGATATTATCAGCACACGCAGAAACA